>VDFB02327733.1:59529-147187 GCA_007258455.2 Sequoia sempervirens | reverse complement strand
ATCCTAGGTTTTATGCATTAAACTTAGTGTTCCCTTTTTCTATGTTACATTTTGGTGAACCTGACATTTTGACATCATAAACCTTCTGAAATTTGAAGTAATTCAACCCTAGATCTAGGTTTAGTATTGCATTGTTCTACATGATTCATTTAGGGTTTCATTTTTGCATCATAAAAGACATAAAAATTCAAAAAAATGCATCCCACATTGCATCATAGGTTGTAATAGGATTACTTTCAATCATTTAGGTCAAATCTAAATTCAAAATTATATTCACAATTATCATTTTTTTATCAAACATTGTTACACATTAGCATTTGAGTTATATTGTCATAAATTGAGAAAATTCTAGAAAAATACTCAATTGCAAACTTGTTTTCACACAGACATAGAATCCCTAAGCAATCTAATAAACATTCAAACTTTCAGTTTTCACTTACCTTGTCTAGGATAGAGATTCCCTTGGGCACCATTTTCCTCCTATTAGTAGCTCAACAAAATTTTACACAATTCTCTATCTTTTTGTCTTCAATCTATTTTTTCTTGTAGATATTGGTTTTGGAATTCTTAATTCTATTCATTTGGGCATCTTTCATATAGATCAAAAAGTGAAATAATTGCTTTATTTAGTTTCAAAATTGCATCAAAATCATCATTTTAAAACTTATGCATCTTAAAATCAGTCAATTATGGCATCTTCAATCAGTCAATTATGGCATCTTAGATATAAAAATTTGCATTCAAATTTATCAAAATTATCTTCAACAGAGGGGAACATTTTCTTTTTGAATCACATTGGCATAAATTGAGTAAATTATAGGAAAAAATCATTGTCGGACCCTTCTATAAGCAAACCTAAGATCCTTAAATAATATAACATAGTCAAAATTTGAAACTTTCAAAAAGCTATGTAGGACATAGGTGCCATAGAGTGACTTAGTCCACTTATGAGACTAAGTCCTGCCATTTTGAGCTCAAATTCACTATGCAGAATCTTGTCTTTGGTCTATGCCCAACTTTGGCATTAGTTTTTGAATATTAGCCCTGTAACTGTCTATTTTTCTAAAAACATTCCTATCTTGACCCATAGGGAATAACATCATGTTCTCATTGAAAAAATATTTTATTGTCATAATGCATGTCCTATTGTCAAGTCTTGTTAAGAAATTCAAATATTTTTTTATACAAGCAATGAAAATGATTGTATTTCTCCTCTTTTGTTACTTTTCATTGATCCCTCTCCCACTATCTCTCCTAATTGTGAGAATATCTTGGCACAAGAGAATTCAATCATTGACACATTTCTTAATATCATTTTTCCTAATCTTCATTTATCTCCCAACATCTCCCCTACTTGTGAGAGTGTTTTGGTGCAAGATATTGCAATCATTGACAATCATAAAAATCATAGTTGTTCTTCTCTTGATACCTAACTTACTTGTGAAGAAGGTATCTTGGTGTTAGAGGATCCAATCATTGAGCTTCATGAGGGTCTTGTTTGTTTCTCTCCCAATACCTCTTCTACTTGGGAAGATATTGTGGCATAGGAGGATGAAATTATTGATACATTTCTTTCAAAATATAGTAAGATGGATTGCATAGATGAAGATACTAAGGTGACATTAGATCCCCCCTCAATAGAAGATAATCAACAAGTATCCAACTTCCTTGAGGTTATGAAAGTGCAATTAGCTATTAGATATCCTTTAATTATTGGACCTCCTTAAAACCCCTTTAATTATCGGACCCCCTAAAATCCCTCTAATTATAGGACCTCCTAAACCTCGTAGTCATATACTGAGCTTTGAAAAACAACTTACTAGTAATCATGTGTCGAAGCAACCTAATTGTCCCATCCATCTCACTACCTCAACTATACCTCCCACCAACACCTAACATTCCACAACATAGTGGTAAAGAATTTGATCTTGTTGAGAAACTTTGTAACACTCCTACTAAGATTTTCTTGTGGGATTTGATTCAAACATCACTTGTCTATTTTGGCATGCTTCAAAATGCTTTGTAGAAAAAATTTTACCCTCCTAGTGCACAATCAAATGATGTAGCAGCCTTAATTGAGGGTATAAATTTGGCTAATATGGATATTGTCTTTCATCAAAGTGAATTTGTTGGAGTACAATACCACTAAGAGGGGGGTCAATGAGTGGTCAGATAAAATCAATCTCAAAACCTTAACACTCTTAATCACACAAAACTTTGGATATGTTTTTAATGAATGAACACAAATATATGCAAATTACAATAACACATGTGAATCTGAAATATTGAATCATGCACAAAGTAGCACGTCATCAAGGAAACATGAGACACTAAATTTATGAGTGGAAAAACCAAAAAAGGGTGAAAAAACCACTCCGAACAATTGCTTTATTATTTTCAAAGGGCACCAACCTTGATTACATTTAGTGAGAACCAACCCACCGAGAGCATCAACTCTCTTTCGAAGCACCGACTCTGAAAACACCGAAGGACCAACTCTCCTTCGAATCACCAACTCCAGTGGCTGAAGCACCAACTCCAGTCTTTGAATGTACAAGAAGATCAATACAGAGTACTACTCTATTTACATTGAAAAATAAAGGCTATAGATGTATTCTATTACTCTTATACATACACCTTATCTCTTCCAATTTGGCACAAAAAGAAACAAACCTTCAAGACTGTCAAGTACTCAATACAAATAAACATACAATTCTAAATTCTTTATCCTTGAATAGGGTATTTTGAATTTTCAATCTCTAAACTTTCAATTTCAAAGAAGCCCAATAACCATTCTTTTACCATTCTGCAATCACCTTTCTTTTTAATAAGAATCAATTACCATTCTGCTCAAACAAAATTTTATCACAAACCAAACTCACCTAAAATCATTTCTTATACAACTTCTTTACACCTATGATGTTGTTCTACTTTATGAAGACTTAAATGTCATCCTCCTTCATCAGTGATCTATTGCTCTCAATCTTCTTTTCATAGCAGTTTTGGTCTATCACAATTATCTTCCATACTCTTTCATACTCAAACTAGCACACACAAAAACCCTATATATCTTCATATGAAACTAATTTTCTACCAAACAGGTTTATTCAAAGATTTACAGTCAAAACATACATTGTATTGTCAACACTTACACCAAATTCATTATATTTTTCTTCTTCACAAAAATATGCTTTTCATCAATACTCACCTTTCCAAAACCTCACTCCATGCAAAAGACAAAAATCACTTAACAAATTTGGCACCAAAAATAAAAACTACATACAATTGTTTTCCTTCAAAATAGAAACAAGCAATGACATTAAGAGTCCCTTCAAAAATTTGTCCATGGGAAATAGCTGTTGAGAAAATTAAATGTGAACCCTCGATCTGCTTTTTCTTCCTGAGACAATTTTAAATAAAAATTGTTATCCTTAATTGAGAAAATTTTAAAAGAGGCTTAACCTACTTGACAGGTTAATCATAATGAAGGGTCAATTGATGAATGTGACTTAACCCCTTAAGACAGCCACTCAAGTTATATGTGACTAGTGAAAAAAGGTCACTTGCAAATTATAATAGCAATGACTTTGTTAAAAACTTTTCAAACAAAGACTTATAAAGAGATGTTAGGGTTTTGATACAAACCCTCAAACAAAGCAAAGTTCTACCATTCATTCAAAGAAAACCCTAAATACTGAATGAATGACAATTATTCCAATACCTCTAAGAATTACCCTTGAAGCTATGTGGAAGCATCAACAAGTGGAACCCTTGAAGCCTTGACTCAATGAGGAAACATGAACATATCATTTTCCTTGATGACACTTGATAGAATACATCAACACCAACAACATGACACTCTGTTATACCTTGTCCTAAAAGAGCAAGCATAACATCATGAATGACATTACATACCTTAATTGAATGACTTGAAGCTCCTTGATAATGATGAATGACTTGAATACCATGATGAACATCAACCACTACCAATACCAAACCATCAGTGACTTTGACATCAATGACAAATCAATGCCAATGCAACAGAATTACCTTCCTTAGAAACACAAAAACAAAATGAGTCTTTGATGGTAATGGTTGTTATTAATAAGATTAGGATTAGGCGTACCCTTATTGATAATGGTTTGAGGCTTAATGTGTGTAGTGTGAACCTTTTGGATAGAATTGGAGTAGATAAGACTAAAATTCAACCAACCAATTTGTCTATTTGAATTCTTTATAATATGGGAAAACGACCGCTTGGTGTGATAACATCACCTATTAAAGTTGGTAAAGTTGTATTGAAAACTCCTATCCATGTCATGCCCCATGATATTTTATACAACCTTCTCTTGGGTAGGCCATGGATTCATGAGATGAAAGGTGTTCCTTCAACATTTCATCATTTATTGAAACACTTACAATAATAAGCTTTACACGATAAAATTTGATCCTAAATTTGAAAATTGTTTACAAACTAAAGAAGGAATGATGAATCCTCTTAGCACATTGATACCAACTTCAAAAGTGGAATCTTTAAAAATTGATGATGATCTTGATTTTCTTTCATCAGTGACAAAGTTATTGGATTCATGATTGGGGATCATTAGATTTCACACCTACATTCATGGGAGAATACAAGATTATGTAATCAAAATCAAGAAAAGAGAAGGAAGTTGCAATGATATCTACACAATCTATCATTGAAACATCTGATTACACAACTACTAGCAAAGAGGAAAACAAAAATTTCACATCTACATATGATGAAAGTGATTATGAAAAACCACTTTCTTTGAAAGAAATGGAATCCATTTATGGAATAGGTTATCAACTTTTGAAATAATTTGGCTATAATGGAAAAGGATGTGGTGTAATAGAACAAGGTATTTGTGTCCTCATACAGCTCAACACACAAGAAACAACAAGAGGTCTTGGATATTTTCCTTCACAAATAATGAAAACATCAAAAATATCTTCACTTGGTCAAAAATATCTAAGGTTTTCATGACTCACACAATAGAAAAGTTTGATAATTTCTAGGAAAATCACAAACAGAAGGCACCATGGGCTAGTGAAGTTTGATATTCACTAGGTGAGCCCCCAAGACAAGGTAGAAAAATGAGAAACACACTAGGTCTAGTGAAGTCCACTATTCACTAAGTGTGCACCCATTAACTACCATACCAAGAGTTATACTCCCTGATAACTCTAATAAGGTGATACAAAAATTATGGAAATGCTATGCCAATACAACACTAAGCTCAATGCGTACATATGATGAGCACCTAGAATAATGCAACTTGCTAGCTAGGATATCCATGTGGCTCATGAGTGATGCGGCATAATGCAACTTTTTTGTCCTCATGGGATCATTCCTTTATTTGATGGATGAAATTTGGTATTTGAGACAATTTAAGACCAAGGTCTCTTTACCTTATTGACTCGAATCCTTTTAGTACTGTAGTGTAGGAAATTGTATACCCTTATAATTTCACATTATGTTTGGGTCTCTTAAATTATTGGATTTAATTAATCTTCCAATTTTCCAAATTATGCATTCCAAAGCCTTATTTTTCCTATTTTTCGAAAGGGAAACCAATATTTAATTAGACACCTATAAATATATAGTCTTGATTGCTATTGTAAATGACTGATAATGTTGCTCTTGAATTCTCTTGATACTAATATTTTCTCTTGAAAGTTCACCTCTTTCTAGATTGATTTCAAATGATAAAAAGACTATGTATTTATAGGTGTTTATCTAATTTACCAAAAATTAGATTCCAAAAGCCGACAATTGTTCATGTTGAATTTGAATGAATAAAATGACACCAAAAACACATTTAAAAGTGGGTTTTAGGACTTAAAGGGGGAGAATGGGTCCCGGACTATAAGTCTAGGACACATTTATTCCAGGGTGATTAAAATATTAATTGCACTAATTAAATATGGGTTTCCCTTTCAAAAAATAGGAAAAATAAGACTTTGGAATGCATAATTTGGAAAATTAGAAGATTAATTAAGTCCAATAAATTAAGAGACCCAAACATAATGTGAAATTATAAGGGTTTACAATTTCCTACACTACAATACTAAAAGGATTCAAGTCAATAAGGTAAAGAGACCTCGGTCTTAAATTATCTCAAATACCAAATTTCATCCATCAAATAAAGGAATGATCCCATGAGGACAAAAAATTTGCATTATGCCACATCACTCATGAGCCACATGGATATACGAGCTAGAAAGTTTCATTATTCTAGGTGATCATGCAATATGGTGGGTTCCACAAGGCTAGCAAGTTGTGTTATGCCAGAAACTCATGAAACACATAGCTCTACTAGAAAGAAAGTTGTGTTATGCTTGATGGCCATGTTAAGGTGTTCATGACTCACACAATAGAAAAGTCTGATAATTTCTAGGAAAACCGCAAACAGAAGGCACCACAGGCTAGTGAAATCTGATATTCACTAGGTGAGCCCCCAAGACAAGGTAGAAAAATGAGAAGCACACTAGGTCTAGTGAAGTCCACTATTCACTAAGTGTGCACCCATTAACTACCATACCAAGAGTTATACTCCTTGATAACTCTAATAAGGTGATACAAAAATGATGGAGATGCTATGCCAATACAACACTAAGCTCACTGCGTACATATGAACAAAGTGGAGAAAAAATGTCAATGTCAATGCACCACTCAGTCCAACACATGTGAACAAAGTGAAGAAAAAATACCAAACTCACCTAACAAGGTGCACAAACTTGCCTAAGGAGGTGCATAAATGATGACAAGATAATGCCAAAACCTTAAAGGGGTGTTATAACAACACCACTACAAAAGGTGATTTACAAAAAACACCAGAGGGGCTTTGCTCAATACATGAAAGGTCACACCTTAGGGAATATCACACATGACATCAACACTAAGAAAGGATTGCAACTTTGGGAATACTAGCCATAACATTAATGCCAAAGGGAATGTCATATGCCAAGAAAGGTCACACTACTAGGGGATATCAAGCCGAATATCACCACAAAGGAGACACAACTTAGATCGAGAAGGCCATAATTTCATTGCAAAAGTCACAATTTTTAGGAGATATATTCCATCATCATTAAAAAGGGACCATTTAACATGCAAATAATAAGTAGGGGACCATATCCCCCCCATAAAAATGTTAGTGTACTTACTACACTAACATTTTAAAGAGATACAAAGGGATCCCTTTCTATAAGGAATGCACCTAACACAAGGCTACTTAACCCCTTGCCCCCCACTTGTGTAGGGAAAAATATGAGACCAATATGGATGATGATGCATTGATCCTTGAAAGATGAAATATGATTGCATAAAGGAAATTTTATACCTCCATGCATGGTAATGAGTATTGGGTGATGCCACAATTACTACATGGCAAGGAGTAGCAACTAATGCTATTTATTTCTTGTGTGAAAAAGTGAAGATATTTTTGATGTTTTCATTATTTGTGAAGGACAATATCCAAGACCTACTATATATTTATATGTGATTATCTAATTTACCAAAAATTAGATTCCAAAAGCCGACAATTGTTCATGTTGAATTTGAATGAATAAAATGCCACCAAAAACATATTTAAAAGTGGGTTTTAGGACTTAAAGGGGGAGAATGGGTCCTGGCCTATAAGTCCAGGACACATTTCTTCTAGGGTGATTAAAATATTAATTGCACTAATTAAATATTGGTTTCCCTTCCGAAAAATAGGAAAAATAAGGCTTTGGAATGCATAATTTGGAAAATTAGAAGATTAATTAAGTCCAATAAATTAAGAGACCAAAACATAATGTGAAATTTTAAGGGTGTACAATTTCCTACACTACAATACTAAAAGGATTTGAGTCAATAAGGTAAAGAGACCTTAAAATGCCACAACTTTCTACATATTCTAAGTTTTGTCTGCCATTTTTGTATCACCTTATTAGAGATATCAGGGAGTATAACTCTTGGTATGGTAGTTAATGGGTGTACACTTAGTGAATAGTGGACTTCACTAGACCTAGTGTGTTTCTCATTTTTCTACCTTGTCTTGGGGGCTCACCTAGTGAATATCAGACTTCACTAGCCTGTGGCGCCTTCTGTTTGTGATTTTCTTCGAAATTATCAAACTTTTCTATTGTGTGAGTCATGAACACCTTAACATGGCTATCAAGCATAACACAACTTTCTTTCTAGAAGAGCTATGTGTTTCATGAGTTTCTGGCATAACACAACTTGCTAGCCTTATGGAACCCATCATATTGCATGAGCACCTAGAATAATGCAACTTGCTAGCTAGTAAAAGGATTCGAGTCAATAAGGTAAAGAGACCTCGGTCTTAAATTGTCTCAAATACCAAATTTCATCCATTGAATAAAGGAATGATCCCATGAGGACAAAAAAATTGTATTATGCCACATCACTCATGAGCCACATGGATATACTAGCTAGCAAGTTGCATTATTCTAGGTGCTCATGCAATATGATGGGTTCCACAAGGCTAGCAAGTTGTGTTATGCCAGAAAGGGATCCCTTTGTATCTCTTTAAAATTTTAGTGTAGCAAGTACACTAACATTTTAATGGGGGGGATATGGTTCATGTTAAATGGGCATTGCTTATAGAAAGGGTTCCCTTTGTATCTCTTTAAAATGTTAGTGTAGTAAGTACACTAGCATTTTAATGGGGGGGATATGGTCCCCTACTTATTATTTGCATGTTAAATGGTCCCTTTTTAATGATGATGGCATATATCTCCTAAAAATTGTGACTTTCGCAATGAAATTATGGCCTTCTCGATCTAAGTTGTGTCTCCTTTGTGGTGATATTCGGCTTGATATCCCCTAACAGTGTGGCCTTTCTTGGAATGTGACATTCCCTTTGGCGTTAATGTTATGGCTAGTATTCCCAAACGTGCAATCCTTTCTTAGTGTTGATGTCATGTGTGGTATTCCCTAAGGTGTGACCTTTCATGTATTGAGCAAAGCCCCTTTGGTTTTTTTGTAAATCACCTTTTGCAGTGGTGTTGTTATAACACCCCTTTAAGGTTTTGGCCTTATCTTGTCATCATTTATACACCTCCTTAGGAAATTTTGTGCACCTTGTTAGGTGAGTTTGGTATTTTTTCTTCACTTTGTTCACACGTGTTGGACTAAGTGGTCATTGACATTGACATTTTTTCTTCACTTTATTCATATGTACGCATTGAGCTTAGTGTTATATTGGCATAGCATCTCCATCATTTTTGTATCACCTTATTAGAGTTATCAGGGAGTATAACTCTTGGTATGGTAGTTAATGGGTGCACACTTAGTGAATAGTGGACTTCACTAGACCTAGTGTGTTACTCAATTTTCTACCTTGTCTTGGGGGCTCACCTAGTGAATGTCAAACTTCACTAGCCCGTGGTGCCTTCTGTTTGTGATTTTCCTAGAAATTATCAGACTTTTCTATTGTGTGAGTCATGAACACCTTAACATGGCCATTAAGCATAACACAACTTTCTTTCCAGTGGAGCTATGTGTTTTATGAGTTTCTGGAATAACACAACTTGCTAGCCTTGTGGAACCCATCATATTGCATGAGCACCTAGAATAATGCAACTTGCTAGCTCGTATATCCATGTGGCTCATGAGTGATGTGGCACAATGCAACTTTTTTGTCCTCATGGGATCATTCCTTTATTTGATGGATGAAATTTGGTATTTATGACAATTTAAGACAAATGTCTCTTTACCTTATTGGCTCGAATCCTTTTAGTATTGTAGTGTAGGAAATTGTATACCCTTATAATTTCACATTATGTTTGGGTCTCTTAATTTATTGGACTTAATTAATCTTCTAATTTTCCAAATTATGCATTCCAAAGTCTTATTTTTCCTATTTTTTGAAAGGGAAACCAATATTTAATTAGTGCAATTAATATTTTAATCACCCTAGAATAAATGTGTCCTGGACTTATAGGTCGGGACCCATTCTCCCCCTTTAAGTCCTAAAACCCACTTTTAAATATGTTTTTGGTTGCATTTTATTCATTCAAATTCAACATGAACAATTGTTAGCTTTTGGAATTTAATTTTTGGTAAATTAGATAAACACCTATAAATACATAGTCTTTTTATCATTTGAAATCAATCTAGAAAGAGGTGAACTTTCAAGAGAAAATATTAGTGTCAAGAGCATTCAAGAGCAACATTATCAGTCATTTACAATAGCAATCAAGATCATATCATCATGTCAAAGTTCATATATTTTCATGTCATCTTGTGAAGGCTGGCATGCATGTTGTTGATCCTAAAGCATCCAAGCATTTTCAAATGTCCAAATCCATCAAGCAAAGCAAGATCAAGTTCCTTGGAGAGATGTGTTCATCATCAGTTCTCTAAGGGAAGCCATTGAAGGATTTGTGAGTTGTAGCAAGCATTGTTCATTCATCATTTCCTTCTCCATTGTCATTATCTTTATATCAAGGTTTAACTACCAAACTTGGGGTTTGACTAAGGAAAACCCCATTTGCAAACTCTAAAACTCAGGCGTTCAAAAGCCCTAACTAGGACCCATTCACCTAAGGGTGAACCGGTCCATCAGCAAGTCTTAAAACCAATTTATGGTGACAGGTACATGTGTCCTAACTCTTCTCTGATCTACATGCAAACTATAATTTCCATTTTTTTACTTTTGGGAATTTGCATTTTAGGTATTAGGTCTTATAATTCATTTAGTTTGAGTATTGCTAATCATTTCAATTTGGTTTTAGATCTTGCGTACTATCCTAAGGACTGAGATCTAGGTCTGATTGACTTATCGTTGAGGTTGAAAGCCAATCTTTACACCTTGTGATCTCTTTCCTAATGAAATTCCCTTAGGGAAAGACACAAATAGATAAAATGCCCCCTTAATATTAAGGACCATCTTTTCCCTACATTTCATTTCGGTGAACCCAACACTGTACATCATACCTTTTCTGATTTGGAGATCCTTGCAACCCTAGATTTAGGTTTTACATCATCTTGTTTTGCATTTCATTTAGGGTTACATATTGCATGTTCACATTATTTAAACTCGTAAAAATCCAAAAAAATTGCATACATTTTGCATAATAGCTTGCATTAATGTGTTTTTCAGTCATTTAGATCAATATTTCATTCAAAATTACATTCAAAAATGTTGTCATTTTGTTCATACATTGTCATCTAAATTGCATTTTCATTTCATCATATTTTTAGAAAAATTGTCACTAAAGAATCTGTTCATAGTTAGGAACAGTGAGCTTAAATATCAAGTTAAACACTTAGATTTAAATTTTTTAGAACCCTGTCCCAAGAATCATTCTCCCTAGGGAAAACTTGTCCTGGTACAGGTGATTTTCCAAAATTCTACACACTTCTTTGTCTTTGTCTGCTTCATTCTCTTGTACTTCCAAATCTTTGTTTCAATTTCAAAAATTGCATATTTTTGTAGTTGTTTACATTTAGTTCAATTGGTAAAAGATAGTACATTGTTTAAAATCAAAATTTTGGCATTCAAAAGTAATCAATTTTCAGGTTTTTGCATCTTAAAATCATTTGATTATCATATTTTAGATCTGAAAATTGCAATACCTTGTTTAATACTTGCATTGTGTTTCCTATTTCTATATGTTTATTATCTTTATTTAGCACCTTTTGTCCATTTTTGGTACACTTTTGGTTTGGTGAAACTTGTATAAGTATCACAACCTAGTGTCCTACTACCTACATTAGTGAGACGTAGTTTGAGACTCATTGCATCTCGTTTTGGTACATTCGTTGTGGATCTTGGGTTTTCCAACTCTTTCACTCATAGTGTTGACACTATTCAACCCATGCTAGACTTCATCCATAATGTCACATGTCCTATGACCACTGCTTCTATTGATGTTGAAACCATTGTTGCTAATGTCCCTCTAGAGAACTTACAAAAAATGGATAAAGCCTTAGAAAAACTTCAAGACTATGTGATTACATAATTTATTGTTGTTAGTGTCATTCCTATCATAGCTAACATGAGGAGAATGCTTGATAATGAATTAGGAATAGAGATTGTGTGTAGCCTAGCCCAAATTATTGATAATCATGTTCCTATAATGGCTAGTTGTGCTTAAGCTTTGGGATACACTCAAATTCAAGGAGGAAATCAAATTCCTCCCCCTACAACCATAGCCTCTATTCCTACATATACTAATCCAATTAGTACTACAACAATGCAACCAACCAAAAATATTACTCCAACTTTGGGTGTTTCCTCTAGGAATCCTTTTAGCTTTATGAATTCAAACATCATATCTCCAAACCCCCCGCCTCTCACAAACTTGCAATTTAGTTGTATTTCTAACACATATACACATCCACCATATTCCCCTCCATCTCAAAACACAACCAATGATTCTTTCATAAACCAAATTTTGCAAAATGTCACATCTAGGCTCCAACAAAAAATAGCAACATTGAACCAAAACCAAAGCGGACAACCTTCACAATATGTCAAAAGAAACTCATTGTCATTGGAGATATTGAAAGAACAAATGCCACAAGGCATAGAGACACCTAGATTTGAGAAATATGGTGGTAAAGGAGATCCTAGAAACCATGTGTCAACATATATATCCTTATGTAGTGACTTCATTTTTTAAGACAAACTCTTGGATAAGCTTTTTCCCAGGTCCTTAAAAGATACAACTCTTTGGAATGGTTTTGTTCTTTATTGAATAACTCAATCCACTCATTTAATGATCTTTTTTATGCCTTTCTCAACCATTTACAAGTGCAAATTGGTCATAAAATGGCCCTGCCTAATTTGATGTAATGTAAGAAAAATGAAAAATGAAAAATTCATTGCTTTTATAGCACATTATCAACTACTTTACCCACAAATCAACATTAAACTTCTTGATGTTGATCTTCAAAGAATGTTCATTGACAACTTACAAAAAAGTATCCAAGATAAACTTTGGATGATGAAATTTCCCTCCTTTTCACATTTATGCATGGATCTATGTGATTATAAGAACTCACTTAATGTTGCAACATGTAGGAAAAAATGCTTCAACATTTCCTAAAAATCCAAACCTGTGCATCATAAAAAATTTCAACCATTCAAGAAACAAAACAAGGGATTTATATAGATAAATCAACCTCAAACAACCCACCATGTTGAACCTCACGTGG
The DNA here is from genome assembly GCA_007258455.2 of Sequoia sempervirens. Lineage (NCBI taxonomy): Eukaryota > Viridiplantae > Streptophyta > Pinopsida > Cupressales > Cupressaceae > Sequoia > Sequoia sempervirens. The sequence goes on along the minus strand of VDFB02327733.1, from coordinate 133,989 downwards.
CTACCATAAAAACAACAAATCCATACCAATTTTTGGATAAGAATAGGCAATTTACCTCATTACCTGATACCCTCCATTTGATCATGTTGCAACTCTTGAGAAAGAACCTAATCACCTTACCTCCTATTAGACCTCTTGATACCACTAAGACTTTACCTCATAACTATAACTCAAATGTTTTTTTCCAATATCATCGACAAGTTGGACATGATACATAATAATGCATGTGTCTTAAACATATAGTGCAAGACCTCATTGATTCTAATCATATCTAGTTGGGTGGTGTTAATGATCAAGGAAATAAATATGTAGCCCCACCCAACCAAAATTTGCAAATCTTTTCCAATCCAATGCCAAACCATTCCATCTCTTTTGTGAAAACTATTGATAACAAGAATGGTCTGATGAATGTTGACAAGATATAAGACATAACTGATGGTGATAAAAGTGATAATGAAGATGATCTACATGTCATGATTGGATTCATTGACGTTCAACCTCGTAAGGGCCAAATCAACTTGTCTCTTGACATTTTTTTCTCAAATAGTGATATAATTAAAAATGCACCTGATGGTTCTCTTTACATAGCTAGAAGAATCAATGACAAGACTACAAATGGTATATTAATTTATTGCATGTTTATAGAGAATGTGATCACTGAGGAATTCTTATTTGTGCATGAACTTTACCAATATTTTTTTGAACAATCAAAAGCATGGATCAAAACACATGATATTTTTTCTCGCCCTACAATAGGTTCAATCACTCTTCCATTAAAATTTGGACCAAAACAATTAAATGTGTCATTCTCCATCATCCCAACGTCGGATCAATTTCGTATGAAGTTAGGCTATCCATGGCTACGCTCCATGAATGTCATCATGTGTTGGCCATCCACAAGTGTTTGAAATTTCCATTTGACAACCAAATTTTTATTGTGTATCATAGTGGATTTAATCCTTTGTCTTCTTGAGGGAACTTTTCATTGGATTTATTTTGGCTTGAACCTATAGAACCTATAAAACCTTGTGAAGATTTCTTTTTCAAATCCTATCAAAATTTCAAATCAAAGCATATAGCAAAGTTATCCCTTGCCAATATCCCACCTAAAACTGAAAGATCCATAGTCATTCCTCCCACTCCAAATGTTGTGGATGAACCTCTACTTGAACTAAAATCTTTGTCGAATAAAGAAACAAAGTATGATGTTATTCTGCCACATATATCCTACAAGATACCAAGAGATAACCATACAATTCCCTTTTTGCCTCCTAAAATCAAACAATTTTATAAGACTAAAGAGAAATTTGTTCTACAACCCACTAAGGTCCCTTCCATTCCTCCCCTAAGTGAAGAAAAGAGACCAATGGTTGACAAACCCACTCCTACACCATCACAACATGAAAAACCATGCAAGAAGAAAGTGAAATGCTAAAGAGTGTAGGCATAGATGTCATATTATTTCTTTTTAATTAGAAGAAAATAACAAACCAACTCAAACAAAGCATGATGATTCTCCACCTTTACCACAACATGAAACTTCTAAACCACAACAAAAATAAAAACATACAATGGACATTGTCATTAGGCCTCCTGTTGTGATTAACTTGGATGATGATGATGAGATTGCTAAAATTGATGAAGTGAACAATGAATTGAATTTTTTATTTTCCACTTTTATGGATTTAGATGGGTGCAACTGTGATGATCCTTCTAAGAGTGAATCACCACGTGTTGAGCCTAGTGATTTTCCTAGTATGGCACTTATTGTTGCGCCTTTGGCTATTTATCTATCTTTCGTATATAATGGACAAGATTGGGATGCGGATGACCTGCTATAGGTTGGCTCACATGTGACAACTCGCTTTCTTTTATTTTCATATTCTTTGTGATTGCATGTATGTAATGTGATCCCCGATATTGTGCTACTTGGAGTGTCTTTGTGTGTGAGTTTTCTTTGGATGACCCTTGTTACTCCATTGGTAAAATGATACAAAGGAAGTGAATCTTTCATGTCATTCTTCTATTTGTATCTCCATTCTTCTATATGTTGTAAATATTGTCTTTTCTTTTGTCTTGTGTTTTCCTTTTGGGGACAATGCAAGGCATCGAGACATCCATGTATCTTCCATGTTGACCCAAAATATTTTTTATTTTTTGGAGGAGTGTTCTTCCATATTCCCATGAATGTAAGACCTAATATCTTTAGTTGGAAAAACCCCAAGAGGTATATGTGAAAATACACCTAAGGGATCATCTTCTAAGACTTTGGAAAAATATCCTTTAAATTTGGGTTACGGTCTCTAAGAAACATCAACAACTTTCAGTTTCACCATTACATTCAAATTGATTTCAAATGATAATTCCAAAAAATTAGAATATGCAGGGATTGCTAAATATCTTTTTCTCTACTCGACGAAGTAGGGTTTTGAAATTCTACAACTTGGAGATGCTTCAGATTCTTTAAACTCACTTCTCTCCTTTATTATTCTTCAAATTCATTTAATTAAGTGAATTTTCCTTAGAAAATGCACTTTTAACTCTCTGATTTGACCAAATTTTGCAATAAATGCTTCCAATCGTAAAGTTGGTAATCCTAAAAACTGCATGCACAGTCAACTTCTCAAGCTCCATAATTTTTTGCATTAGCATGTTTTCTTCTACAATATTCTTCAAAAAATTAAGCATTTCATTCTTCGTGATATATCTTTGTGCCAAGCCATGACACCCCATTTAGGCAAGGGGGTTATTTGATTTTCTGTTATTGCTCCCCCTAATTCAATGCCTAGGTTCAATTCTCAGAGGAATTATTTGCACTGGAGGGTGGTACAAATTCATTTGTAGTCTTTGATTCTTCCTTTTTCTTAGGCTCCTCTTTCTTTCTCCATATCCTTTCCATTTCCTTCTTTACTTCTACTAGATCAATCTTTTTGACTGGTTCATTCTTCTTTACTGAATCATCCTTCCTTTTGTTTCTACTTCTACAAAATTTAACAATATGTCTAGGCCTAATACAATTGTTGCATATGACATTTCTTTGAGCATTATTCCTTCCCTTCATTCTAGATTTGCATTGATTAGCTTTGTGTCCAAATCCATACCATGTATAATAGTAACCTTTGAAAGATTGAATCATTCTACCATTGTTATATCCATTCATTATTTGACTTATGCATTCACTTGTTCTATGTCCAAATCTTTTGCATGTAAAACACTAACCAGTAAAGGATGGAACATTCTGATTCATTTTGCTTCTACACTCCATTTCCCTATGTCCATATTTATTTCAAGAATAACATAAACCATTGAAAGATGGGTACCTTTGAGCATTTGGTTGTCTAATAGGGAGTCTTCTAGCATTACTTCTTTGATTTTTTAACTTTCCATTGTTCTTCTTGTCTTCAATCTTCTCTGATTCATTAATCTTATTTCTTGCATTAGGTGTCTGAGTTGCTTTGAGTTTTCTCATTTTTCAAGTCCTAGACCACCTTTGTCTTATATGCTTTTTGACTAGCAATAAACTCATCAATCATTGTAGAACTTGTCTTGAATTTGTCTTCATGACTTCTTTCCTTCTCCATATCCGATCTTAGATTTACCACTTCTTGTTCAAGCCTCATGCATTCATTAGATTTTCTTTCCACCATTGAATTTAGACATTCCTCATTTTTTTTATTTTCTTCCACTTGTACTTTTAATCTAGTGAGATCTTAATTTGCTTGCTTCAATTGTTCATTGACTTCCTTATGCCTTTCTCTAAACTTCTTGATCTACTCTCTTAGTTTTTTGATACATTCATTTGCCTCTTTCAGATCTCTATTTTCACCTTCAACTTTGCTAAGATCTTCTAGAGAAATTTTGAGTTCTCCATCTTTGTCAAGCATGCAATCTTCTTTTGTATATCCAATAGTAGGAATCTCTTCTAGAGTAATAGGAAAATTTCTATCAGCCATGTGTTCAAACTCCAAGAACTTCCCAGAGTGTTCAAGCTCCTTCCAAGTATCCAAGCTCTGATACCAAATGTTGAACACTCGGAATACTGAGAGGGGGGGTGAAATAGTATTCCTTTAAACCATTCAGATATTAGACATCCAATTACCAAAATACATTTAACTACAATAATGAATGAAAGCATGAAACATCCACAAAATCACATGACAAATGAACATCACGATTTTTACATGGAAAACCCAAAATGGGAAAATCCACAGTGAGGGTTAGCTCACAATATATTATATCTAGATATAGTATATTATAGAAATTGTAATATAGGTAGATTCGCTACTCATGAGTTATCTTCATTCAAAGAGCCTCATGAGGTGAACTGCCCTATACCACCTCAATGGAACAGCTACAAGAGTTTTAGAATTTGAAAGAGCAAGTCACAGAGATTCTCTAGACAAATTGACAAGCTCTTGGCCAAAGGACAACATTGCAAAATATGAATGACAGCATAGTGCGCTGGCATCTTGGAGGCATGTTGGCGTCTCATAGGGACCAGAAAGTGAGAATGTCTCAGAAAATGGCTAAGTGACAACTCACTTCAATTACTGAGAACTTCTAGAATGCAAGGAAGCAACAAGAAGCAATAAGACTGAAATGAAGTGAAATAGAGATGATAAGGAGAAGAAAGGAAATACTTACGACTATGTAGTTGATGAAGCTTCTAGCTTGTGAGTGTCTTCAATACCTGCACACAAGAGGGAGAGAGAAATGGTTGGGTGGTTGTATAGGGGCCTGCTTAGTCAGACCCCGTTATGGTGTTCCCACCTCCACGAACAACCAGATAGATAAAGAGAATAGTAGAAATGAAGTAAAGAGCACTAAAGCACTACAAAACAGTGATATGCTACTCAACCAAGTAATTGAGGAGAGGAGTGAAAGCTTACCACCTCCACCAAGAGAGCTCAAGGCTAATAGGGGAGATAATGAGAGGAACTCAAGCCTTTGTTGCAATGGTGTTTTGTTCCACACTTGCTCTACTGAAGTGGTGGAGTGTTGATGTTGTTGTTGTGAAGTGTAAAGTGTTTGGAGATTAGAGAGATGGTGGAGAAGCGGCTTAGAGCTTGAGAAGATCTTGTGAAGATTTGGAATGAAGTGGAGAAGCTCTTAGAGAGATGTGAAGGGATATGTAGAAGATGGAAGAAGATGAAATGCTAGTTCAGGGGATGAATTTGAAGAAGAGATGAGGAGAAACGGGAATATTCGAGTCGTTCGGCTGAGGAGGGCATTAAAAACTGACCCCCAATGGGAATTGTAATGCCTCTATAGGTTCCAAACATGGGAATATGTTAGGGACATAAGCATGCCATGTGGTTGTCTGTGCGCCGCACGGGCATCCCTGATAGAAATGCCTCCATCAACACTCAAAACAGGTGCCAAGTGTGATGCAAGCAACAAGCTTAGGTGGAATTAAGCCTCCGAACTTGGTTTTCTAAGGTGGATAAAGGAAAAAAGGGGATTTTCACATGGAGTGGAAATTCACTCTTACACATTTCTCACCTACTTTAGTGAGCACAAATATTGATGAGTGCTTGATAAAGTAGATCAAGAAAGAGTAGGGTTAGAAATGTATACCTGAACCGTCGAGGAAGCAGACCGTGATCTAGCGAACCCAAGAGTGCAAGGTCAAAAGAGGACTTCGTAGTTCCACAAAACTATGAAGTTGAAGAAAGGGCATATACTCAGGATGAAGATGTAGATCTTCAATCTGGTATATACAAGAGATAAGAGAGAGATGAACAAAGTGTGAGATAAAAGAAAAACCCGATTAGGAGTAGAACCCGCACCATAAAATAAGTGTGTGATAAAAGAAAACCCCACTCAAGGAGGACAACCTGTATCACAAAAGAGGTGATAAAAGAAAACCCCGCTCAAGGAGGAGAACCTATATCACAAAAAGAGGTGATAAAATTAAACCCCACTCAAGGAGGAAAACCCGTATCACCAAAAAGTGTGTGGTGAAAGAAAAACCCGCTCAGAAGTAGAACTCACACCACAAAAGAGGTGATAAAAGAAAACCCCGCTCGAGGAGGAGAACCCATATCACCAAGTAAGGATGATAAAATTGCATGGTGAAAGAAAAACCCGCTCAGGAGTAGAACCTGCACCGCAAAAGAGGTGATAAAAGCAAACCCCGCTCGAGGAGGAGAACCCCTATCACCAAATAAGTATGTAAAGGATCTCTACAAGTTCTTAGTCCTACAGAGCAAGTAAGCATACAATCACGCAGACCATCATCAGGTTGAAAGGATTTCAAAGGGGTCCCTCAGGAACCCTTCAAAAGGAAGAGGGGTCCACTCAAGGGACAAACTGTTTGAAAAGCGAGGTCTAGTCAGGCTGCCCCAAGCTAGATGTGAAAGAATCCAAAGACTTTCAAAAGGGTCCCTCAGGGACCCTTCGAAAGGAAGATGGGTCCTCTCGAGGGAAACTTTAGTTGAAATACATAGAGAGAGAGAGAGGGTCCTTAAGAAGGACACACATCTCCAGAATGAGTTATTGCTGCCCCCAACATACAAGGGAGGAGAACCATACTTAGCATGAAGGATAGAGGTAAAACTTGATATCACTTGTTATGCAAAGAAAATGAAAGTGTGTTAATCAAATGGGATTTTTATGGCACCTGAATCATGGTTGTGTTGTTTATCAATGGACATCATGTTGTGGAATCACTCAGCCATGGCTTCCATTTAGATTGTTCCTTCGAGCAACCAAGTCCCCAAGTATGCTTACAGGGTGCGAATTCTATAAGGACCTGAATGCCTTGTTCATTACGCCCACAACCTTTATGCTCATAGCCATATTTAGAGACAAGCTTAAAGTCGAGGCCATAACATGTTTGCAAGTCTTGAAAAGAAGGAGGATCCTCATAAAGAGCATACAAGTCCCAACAATGGGGACCACACTCCTCTATGGGATCACCTTCATCCTCTTTAACAGGATTTCTAACACTATCCTCTTTAGCATAAGCTACAATTATTGCTCACACTACCCTGCGATATAGGAGAATAACCATCTTTGATAGGAGGGGTGGATGGTGCTTTTGAAAGGTCTAAGTGGATCAGGTTGACTTTATATTCCTGGATGAAGGAATCTATAAAGTCTAAAGAACCCCAATCATCACCAAGACATGCATTCTTTTGAGAAGAAGTAGGAGCAAACTTAAGATTTTCTACTTTAGAAGGATCTTCTTCAGGGATGTTTATCTCGCGAGTACCCTTTGTAGTAGGTACTGTTGGAGTAAACATCAACACATGGGAAAACACTAAAGGAATAAGAGTAGGCACAACTAAAGCTTGACCAGTAGCTTCCATCTCACATAAGTGCATAGCATCAAAGTCAGCCTTGATTGTGACTACTTTATTGTTAGCAATGAACTTAATGGATTTATGCAAGGCAGATGGGACGCCCATAGCGTGAATCCATGGTCTACCAAGAAGAAGGTTATAAGGTAACTTTTCTGACATAACATATACAAGGGTAGGTACGGTAATGGGTACCAACCTCAAAGGAAATACTATCATGCCTAGGGCTTGTCGATCGACATTATCGAACCCAACAATAATAATAGAAGAAGTATTAATAGAAGATGATTCAATATTAATCTTAGGCAATAGATTGATACTACATACATTAAGCATTGAACCGACATCAGTGAGAGTGTGTCTAATGCCAATATTATTAATGTTGACTATAATCATTAGAGGATCTGCTTGCTTCTGTACTTGTGGAGGTGGGAGTTCCTGTGGATAGAACATAATATTTAATGAGTTCACATGAATATGAGCTATCAACGCATCAGCATCCGTCGGCCTAGTGGAAGAAGGCAAGAGGATCTTTTGCAAAGCTTCCTGAAGCATACCTTGATAAAACATATCAGACTGAACCAAGTCCCATAGTGAGATCTTATCTGAAGTAACTCGAGGTTGCTCGACAAGATCGTAATCACTAGGTGCTCTAGTTGTAGGTTTGGGAGCTAGAGGAAGACTAGATTGCTTATTCATTCTATTCTCATAAGTATGGGATATAGAGGGAGCCATACAGAGACCAGGAGAGTCACTATCAAATGGAACACCATTAATAGAACAAACCCTTTTAGGAGAAGGACTAGATGGAGTCACGTAAATAATCGGTCTCTTAGGCCTTTGAGAGGCAGCGAAGGCACATACTACATTTACAAAACCATCACAACTAGTAGAACAATTACTTGAATACACATTCTCAATATCAATCCAAACAAGATCAAATGTGGAATAGTTATTTGAAGGAACATTCTCAACATCGATCTAGGGAGAATCAGATGTGGAAGGAGGTTCATCATGTGCTAATGCATCATCTCTAGAATTGAGTGCATTAGAAAAAAGATGAGATTCATCATTCACGAATGCATCATCTCTAGAAGAGAGTGCATTGGAATGGAGATGAGGTAAAGTAACATTAAGAAAGGCATCAATGATTTCATCTTCTTGTGACAAGATATCCTCTGAAGCAAGAGGAATCTCATGAGAAGGATAAAAGGTACCAAGTGACATAGGCAAGGCCAAGTCACTGTCACATGCATGAAATGGAATATCATTAACATTTTGGAAAAAGTTAGATATAGAACTAATAAAAGAAGATATTAAATTCATTACAATTTTTTTGGTATTTTCTACGTTCTAGTAAATCGCATTTTCGGAGGTCTCTGGAGTGGAATTTGAGGTTGGAACTTGGTCAGTCCTGAAAATTTGACTACCGAGGCCACTAGTATTTTAGGGACTGAATTAGTTCTCTAGGGGACCTTTCCAATGGTGCAAACGGTTCTGAATTCTAAGCACCAAGTCAAAAGTTATGACCCCACCAAGTAGGGGTAAATAAATTCCTAGCTTTTCAAAGAACATTGTTCTTCACGTTGGGTTCACCAAAATGTAATATAGGGGGATTCACTACTCACGAGTTCTCTTCATTTAGAGAGCCTCATGAGGTGAACTTCCCTATACCATCTTAATGGAACAGCAGTGAGAGTTTCAGAATCCAAAAGAGTAGGTCATAGAGATTCTCTGGAAAAACTGACAAGCTCTCGGCCAAAGGACGACAGCGTGGTGCGCTAGCATCTTAGAGGCACACTGGCATCTTATAGCGACTAGAAAGTGAGAATGTCTCAGAAAATGGCTAAGTGACAACTTACACTACGATTACAGAGAACTTCTAGAATGCAAGGAAGCAACAAGAAGCAATAAGACTAAAACGAAGTGAAATAGAGACGATAAGGAGAAGAAAGGAAATACTTACGACTGTATGGGTGATGAATCTTCCAGCTTGTGAGTGTCTTCAATACCTGCACACAAGAGGGAGAGAGAAATGGTTGGATGGTTGTATAGGGGCCTGCCTCAATCAGACCCCATTTTTGTGTTCCCACCTCCACAAATAGCCAGATAGATAAAGAGAAAATTATAAATGAAGTAAAGAGCACTAAAGCACTACAAAACAGTGTTATGCTACTCAACCAAGTAATAGAGGAGAGGATTGAAAGCTTACTACCTCCACCAAGAGTGCTCAAGGCTAATGGGGGAGAAAATGAGAGGAACTCAAGCCTTTGTTGTAATGGTGTTTTGTTCCACACTTGCTCTACTAAAGTGGTGGAGTGTTGATGTTGTTGCGAAGTGTAAAGTGTTTAGAGATTGGAGAGATGGTGGAGAAGCTACTTAAAGATTTAGAAGAGTTTTTGAAGCTTGTGAATAAAGTGAAGAAGCTCTTAGAGAGATGTGAAGGGATGTGTAGAAGATGGGAGAAGATGAAATGCTAGTTCAAGGGGTGAATTTGAAGAAGAGATGAAGAGAAATGACCATATTCGGGTTGATCAACTAAGGAGGGTATTACAAATTGACCCCCAATGGGAAGTGTAATGCCTCTCCAAGCTCCAGACACAGGAATCTGTCAGGGACGTAAGTGCACCGCGTGAGCGTCCCAAATAGAAATGCCTCCACCAATGCTCAAAATAGGCACCAAGTGTGATGCAAGCAGCGGGCTTAGGTGAAATTAAGCCTCTGAACTTGGTTTTCTAAGGTGGATAAAGGCAAAAAGGGGATTTGCACATGGGGTGAAAATTTGCTCTTATATAAAAATGTTCATTATAGGCGGACTCATTGTCCAGTGGACTCACTGCCCACAGAGAATAAGATAGAAGAAGTAAGGGGTGGCTCATAGCCTATTGAACTATTACAAATGTATCTACAATATGCTAAATTATAGTTCCAATGAAGTATAAAACAATCTTTGCACTTATCTAAATCAATTCTTTGCTCTGCTTTGTATTCACAAAGTTTGCAACACAATTTGCACAACTCTTATTAAATTCACATCATACACATGTAGGTGGAACACCATACTTGTTACTTTTCGCACATTACTCACACCACTCTCCAAAACACTAAAATCAATCTCCTATATATATCCACATCAAGTGTAACTGCAATTAGGTAGGCCTAATTGGAAGTAACATAAAAAATTAAACTTTTCGTCCTCAAAACATTTTACCAACATCTCATGCCTTAATTCAAAATTTAATTAACCCTAAGATAGGTCAAGATGGACCCAATGTCTAGTTCTTACATAATATTGCAACACATCAATCGTTCAAACATGTTAGGTCAGCCCCAAATAAGACCTAAACACAAAACTTCCATCTGTTTACCCAATTCATCATAAATGTGACTCAAAACTCAATCTCACTTTGAATTCCCACTCAATCGACATCTGAAAACTTATCTTTAACATCACAACATGAAATAATTATCTATGAAGGAATACAAAATCTCCCACACCAACACTCTATACATAAAATAACTGCAATATATAGAATTGAACTATGTTTATGTACATCTAATGATCATCAAAACACTGTTAGAATCGTAGAGTGAATTCTCAATTTGTGGTGGAGTGTGGACCCAAAAATTGATGCACTACTTGCTATTGTACTAGTATATTTGATACTTACCTGCATTTTCCTTTGTAGCTATACTTCCCAAACCAACTTATCCTATACAAAATTCTTCAAAAATACTTCTTAAACATGTTGGAATGATCCACAACAATGTTGACATCAATGAAAACACTAGATCATGCAAAATGTACATACCATGCTCATGTTTCCAGATAGCATCATCAATGAAAAACTTCCAACAATCTCCCTCTTTACAACATCACTTCCAACACCTATGTCAGGGGAAGCAACAAATAAGAATGGATTCATTTCATTCAAGCTTCACAATGTGTACAAAAGGAAAAAAAGGACTCTCAAGGATAGGCAAGAAGATGTAATCTTCAACCTCTTTGATGTTTTGGATGATCTAGGCCAATAGGATGTAAATCCTAGTATGGTGGATCTTGAAATAAGAGACTTGGTGATATATTAGGCGTCATGGACAAAGTTATTGAGAATCAGGATCTTCAAGTGGGTGGCATGGTAATAGCTCAAATGGATATGAATCTTGCCCTTGTGGGGAGATCCCACAATAGTGGGTTACACTTTTTGGCCAAACTTGAAATTGAACTAAACCTTTTTAACTAAATCTTTACTTTTGAACACCTATAGTTGCTAAACCATGAGGAATTTGAAGATGATGCAAACTAGTGATTTGTGACATTTATTTTGTAGATTCTAAATATTTTTTTTTCAAAAATGGAATCAAATTGCATTTCTTTTTTCATCTCCTTTTATAACTAGTTTTTAATAGTAAACAACATTTTTAAAGAGTGATTTTTACTATATAACACATTACTTTTTTTCTATTAAGGATAAAATTATTTTCTTTTTTTAATTTAGATTTGTAACTATGATATCTAGCTCCTTCATTTGGTTTCATAGTGTTTTACTAAATATTATTTTCTTAATTAAATTTTGAAGTCAAACCAATTACAATTTAGACATAGGTTTACTGTATAACACAACTTTTTTTGTATGTATCGAAATTAAATATTTTTTGTTGGATCAAGGACATCAATACCAAGAGCATAGATATTTTTCACAATTTTTTTTGGTAATCTACTATTTTTCACATGTGTAGAACAAAGAGCTTGATTTTCAGTGAAATACCTACATTCATAAGAAATAATATATATATATATATATATAATAATTAAATTAAATATATTTTAAATTATACTTTTTGGGAAGCTTATAATAAGGACTACATACTTACAAAACATAAATTTTAAATGAATTCATTTGATCCCCCAAAAGATAAATCAAAAGAAGTTTTTTATTAGCATTTTGATAGGTGTAGAGGAGACTCCATTATAGGTATGGTTTAAAACTAGCAGGGTTCTATCCAAGGGGCTTTGATCAAACACTCTTTAATTAAAATACTTTAAATGAAACCTTTCAAGGCTTAAATCATTATATTTTCTAAAAATATGTGATTTCAACAAAATCAGGATGTCCCAAAGAGTGTAACCCATTATTGTGGTAGAACCCCGTGTCTTTTGAGGAACCTACGGAAACTGAAAGCATGGTAAAGAATGTTGACTCAGATTTAACTATGAGTGTACCTCCTTTGGGATAGGCAGAATTGGATACTAGGAAAGGAAGTAAATCTTCTCCTAGTCTTGGGCTCCAGCAAAAGAATTTTAAGAAGGATATTTTGAGAAATCTTTTAAGGTGGGGAGAAAGAAGGATTTAGAAAAAATTGTTAATGGGTGAGATGTTAGTGGAGTCAAGGTCAGTTAAAACCATTGATTACCACTTCTCCAACTCTCAAAAATGATTATTTTTTCTTGGAATGTAAGGGGCTTGAACAATGGCCCTAGACAAAAAGTTGTTCAAGAGTTGGTGAGATTTCATTCATCGGATATGTTATTTATTCAGGAGACAAAGCTTATTGTGGAGAGCATTTGCAAATTAGCTCCCAAATTTTGGTGGAGAAGTCAATGTTAGTGTGTTGGTGCTCATGGTAATACAGGGGTGGTAGCTTTCTTTGGAACCCACTGAAATTTTTCTCTCTTTGGTGGTTCTCTAGTATGTTTTCTATTTTTGTTTTTACTTTGAGTTTGGAATCTATGATTTTCCTAGAAAATATCACCTCTGGTCTCACATTCGGTATATTCAACTCCTTTATATCCTTGGATTGTTGCTTGAGATTTTAATCCCATTATTGATTTGGAGGAGAGAAGGGTGATTTGCAAAGGTTGGAACCATCAGCTTTTCTTCTTAGAGATAATATTTTTGCCTTAAATCTAATGGATATAAAGCCTAGAAATGGGCAGTTTACATGAAATAATAAGACATGTGTGGAGGACTCCATTGTTGAAAGGCTAGATAGGTTCTTGGTTTCTTGCTTTTGGATTGGTGGAAATTAAGCTACTAGGTCTGAGATTTTGGATTGGAGGGTCTCTAATTATTGGCCAATTAAGCTTTCAGCTTCTTTGGCTCATGTTGCTAAGAATCCTTCTTTTAAGTTCCAACTTATGTGGTTGTGGGATCCCCATCTTCAGGATCTGATGGAAAATTGGTAGCACAAGGGCAGGCCAACATTTGGCACAGTGATGCATTCCTTTGTCAAGAAACTGCAATATGTGAAACAACAACTCAAAAAGTGGAATAGGTAGTGCTTTGGCAATATCTTCCATGCTAAGGAAGTTTCCCAAACTAACTTGGATGCTATTACCTATGAGATCAAAGAAAAATGCATTTCTAAATAATCCCTTGAGGAATCAAAAGCATTGAAGGCTCTAGAGGAATGGGAATCAAGTGAGGAAATCTATTGGAAACAAAAGGCCCAAATAGAGTGGTTGCAGGAAGGAGATAGAAATACAACTTTTTTCTTTAACTCCATTAAGGCTAAGAGGCATGGGAACTCGATCTCATCTCTAGTTTCTTCTTAGGGTGAACATCTAGTTTCTCATTGGGAGATTTCTAGAGAGATTGCACAATATTAAGCTACTTTGTTCAAGGTAAGACATTTTGGAAGAGGAGAATCATATTTTTTCTTGTATTCCTTCACTTATCTCTTTGGAAATGAATGTTCACCTCATGCGGCATATCTCTCTAGAGGAATTGGAGGGAATTGTCCTTCAGATGAAGAAAGGAAAAGCTCTTGGTTCAAATGATTTTTTGAGAAAGTTCTTTCAAGAATTATGAGAAATTATAAAATGGTATTTACTAGAGGTTGTGCATGAATCTCAAGAGAATAAATAGATGTTGAGGGCCATGAATGCTAATTTTCTTTCTCTTATCCCCAAATGTGAAGGGTTTGACTGACTAAGCCAATTTAGACCCATAGCTCTATGCAATGTGGTCTAAAATATTTTGTCTAAGTTTATTACATAAGGCTAAAGTGGTGGATTAGTAGGATCATCTATGAAGAATAGAGAGGATTTGTAGCTGACAAACAAATCTTGGATGGGGTGGTCATTGTAGCTGAGACTATCCACTCCATGGTAGCTCCAAAGGAAAAAGCCATGTTTATCAAGCTTGACATGGCTAAGGCTTATGACAAGGTAAAATGGTCTTTCCTCCAAAAAGTGAGCAATTCCTTTGGGTTTGATGATGAGATGGTGAAGTGGGTGATGATTTGTGTTATGTTCACTTCTTTTTTTGTGCTTGTCAATGGGGAGTCATCCTCCTTGTTTGGAGTGTCTAAAGGTCTTCAGAAAGGGGATCCTTTATCACCCTACATGTTCATTCTTTTGGCTGAAGGTTTGGGAGAGTCATCAAGAGTCATGTTAATTAGGGCTTTGTCCAAGGATGGAATTGGGGTAATGGCTTGCCTTTGTAGATGCATTTATACTTTTTTAATGATAATGCTTTGATGGGTGTGACTAAGATCAATGAAGCCTCAATTTTTTGTCGGGTGTTGGACATATATCTAGTTGCTTTAGGCCAACAAATCAATGAAGATAAATCTTCAATTTATTTATTCAATACCTCTTTGCTTATTGAGCAGTGGATTGCTCATATCCTCTGATTTTAGATTGGAAATCTCCCTATGATCTATTTGGGAATTCCTCTCTCTCTTGGAATCCTCCCTACGGGTTCTTGGAAAATAATTTAGGATAAGTTTTAGGTGAGAGTGAATCATTGGACACATAGGTGGTTGTCTTTTTTGGGATGTCTATTGCTTCAGAAGTCTATGGTTCAGGTCCTTCCTAATTATAGGTGTATGCTTCAGGTAGCTCCTTCTAGATTTATCAAGGATTTGGACTCTTTTGAAGGATATTTCTTATGGGTTGGTATTTTGGCATCTTCAAAGTGGAGTCTTGTTAATTGGGGGATTGTTTGCAAGCCAAAATAGATAGGGGGTCTTGGGTTGCGACAAGATAGTCTTAATGGACAGGCATTAGCAACTAAGTTATATTGGAGATGGTGCACTGAGTAGGATCACATCTAGGGTTGGATTATTTCTACCAAATACCTTCTCGGGGTGTTGCAAAGGATGAGGTTCCTTGGGTTGCTCTATCAAGGAGAGGGTTTATCATTTGGGAAACTCTCAAAAAGGGGGCCAAGATGATTAAGGAAGGTTTTTTGTGGATGTGTAATAAGGGAATTGAGGTTCTCTTTTGGTATGATTCATGGGATGGATTTACCCCAATCATAACCATGTATCCTCATCTGCAAGACCTTTTTCATCACTTCTTGGATGTTGGTTGGTCCCGAGCAGTGAACTTTAAATCAAATTAATTATGGGGGCATGTGGGACTGTCTAGATGGAAGGATCCCATTGAGTGGCCAAAACGGGGTTCAAATGTTGATTGGGTGGAGTTAAGTAACATTTTAGTTGGTAGAGAGTGTAGTTCTCTCAGTATGCTAGATATCCTAGCTTGGAGCCCAGATCCTAAGGTGATCTATGTGGCGGCCAGTGGATATCAGGAGTTGAATAGTCAAAAAAATAGGAGGATGGAAGTTTTGTGGTGGAAAAATGTCTGGAATAATTTTTCTTACCCCAAGTGTAACTTCTTTATGTGGACTCTCACTTGGAATAGGTATCTCACTTAGGATAACCTTAGGAAGCATGGATTTCATGGTCCATCTATTTGTGTTCTTTTAGAAATAGTGAAGAAGACTCATCCCATTTGTTTTTTCATTGCTCCTTTTCTAAGGTCATCTAGCATCTTTGTTGGGGTTTTTGGAGGCAAGCCTTTGTTCATGCTTCTTCTCTTATAGAATTTTAGAGAAGTCTCGGGAGACCTCTGACGCATGCCCCATTTCTTCAAGTTGTGTGGAATATTGGTCCCATATTTATTCTCTAGTAGATTTGGCTCGAAAGAAACTACATGATTTTTTCAAGTAGCAAGCCAGTGGTTCATCAAGTTTGGAAAAGGGTGGTGGGCATGGTTCAGAAGACTGTGGAAGCTAAGTGTGAGGTATCCCTCCCCTTGGAGAAGGAGGATGATGAGATTGTGATGACTTTGGGCCTACATGGTCTAACTCTCAGGTCCCCTTGTGTTAGGAGGTGTCACCATTCTAGAAGGAAAACTCAGAGAGAGGGTTAGTGGTCCCCACCTCCAATAAATGTTTTAAAGATTAATACAAATGGCTCTTCTAAAGGTAATCCTATTCATGTTGGGCTTGGTGGAACAAGAAGGGGTAGCATAGGTAAGGTCATTTTTTTCTTCTCTATTTATAAGGGATAGAAAACAAATAACCTCATGGAAGGATTGGTTATTCTTGTTGCTATTAAAAGAGCTTGTGCTCTTGGATGGCATAAAATTGTGAGTCAGACTCTAAAATACTGATTAATATGTTGAATGAGCCAAAGTTGGATGGAGTCAATTGGTACCTCACCTCTATGGCTAGGTGGATTCTTAGATTGAGTTTCATGCCTAATTTTATATCCTTTACCCATATTCCCCAGGAGTGGAACAAGGTTGTTGATTGTTTGGCCAAATGGGCCTCAAAGAATTTTGGGGATTGGGAGGTGGAAGGTTGGGACCATTTATCCTAGGATTATTCCCAAGAGTTAGATAGGCTCATTATTGAGGATATGACGGTTGATGACCTTTTGTTGGTTGGTTTCTTTGGGATTCGTGCTCTTTTTGTAGTTGGCAAGAGGTTTTGAGGTTTTTGTTTCTTGATTTGGGTGTTTGTTATGGACCTAGCTTTCTCTGTATGATTGGTTTCTTTTGATTCTAATTTTTTTACCCCCTTTTATTTAGAAAATGATGATTTGTTATGTATTATATCATTTATCAAAGTTTAATTTGTGTTAGAGTAAACATGCATTATCTAATAATTAATTAATCTTTAATTGATTAGTAGGCTAATTTATTCTCATACACATAAGTTAAACTTTGGAGTGTTTTTTTATGTTAACTGAATTCAACTTTTTTTATTAATTATTAGCTAATGCATGATTACTCTAACAATTTTTTGGTATGATTGATTTTTATTTAACCTCTAATAATTTTAATGGATTGGATCATTTACTTGTGATAGTTTAATCAAATAATAAATTTTAATTTAGATATATGTTCCCTCACAATATTTAATCTAACATATAAAAATAAAATACATAATCCAAATATTAAAAATATGTATACCATTATTTTCTACTTGATTAAGTATATCAATGGTTTTAATTTAGTTATAATATTAATTTTAGAAAATAAAAATATTTAAAAATTAAATAATTAAGATCACACTATAAATTAAAGAGTTTCAAATGTTTTGTAATGAAAGTTAAATTATGATTCATACTATAAGTTAGGTGTGCGTTTGGATTGTTTCCTTAAAAATAATTATAATTTTAAAAAAATGTAACAGCATGTAGATATTTGATTAAAAAATGTTTAAGTGTTTTTAAGTAATAGTTTTATCTCTTAATGACCCTAGTGAAGTCATCATTTCTATCTTGATCCTGTACATATTCTTGCATGACCCAGTTGGGTTTGAACCTTGATGGCAAGAACAACAACACAACTTAACCATCATACTATGTCACTATTGCCATAATATATTTATTAGTAATTAAAATATACAATTGCATTAATTTTAGAAAAAAAAAATCTTAAAAATTAAACAATGCTAAAAAATAAAGAATTTCAAATACTTCATAGTGAAAGTAAAATTATGATTTATACAAAAACTATAGTTATATCCTTTGTTTCTTTTAAATTAATTATAACTTAAAAATGAATGTAAAAGTTTATCTCCAAAAAAGTTTAGCTTTTTAAGTAGGGATTTTATTTCTTGATCATATGCATGTTTTTTATTATAGGAAAAACAGGTTTTGAAGGGGCCTCAAAACCCTTTACAAGATAAGTCGTTGCTTCATCATATAATCAAAAACAGAACAAGCAACCAAAAACCATCCAAAAACTAGCACACAGACAACGATAAAAAGGCACAAAAAATAGAAACAAACTAGAGATTTTTAAGAATATATGTTGCTTCAAGATCACTATCAATTATTTTCTAATGGAAATTTATGACTTCCACCACTTCATCAGTAAGGATACCAGCCTTTACATTAAGTTTGGTCTTGTTGCAAGTAAGAGTAGAAGACCCAGTATCACTAGTCATCTTTTGTTGCACACCACCATTGGTCGCCATGTCTTTCATACCAGAGTTGTCCCCAACCACTTCCTAGCCTTCTTATTCAGTAAACACTATCCCTCAGCCTCATTGCACATAGCATGTTTACTGAGCTCCACTACCTTCACCAACTTACCATCAATAGCAACAAACATTTGCTCGTAGGCATTCTTCATATTGAGCATTTCATCAACTACCATCTTGAGAGTATCAAAAATTTGATTGACCTCTAACAACACCTTGTTGATTTGATCCTACATATTCGGCCCCTTAGAAGAGGACTCGTCAACATTAACTTGAACATTAGTGGAATTCATCTCATGAATAACCCACTTAAAAATCTTGAACAAGGAGAGAGAGCTCTCTTTAGCTAGATCGAGATAATCAGGCATAATCTCCCTCCTAAAATTAAAACCATATTTGTCCACAACATAATCTTCCTCAGAGGCATTGCTAGTCAAAGTATTCTTCATGGTCTCCTTCCCTTTTTAAGCAAATACCATAACATCTTTATCCAAATTCTGCTCAACTACCTGGTTCTCAACATCCAGCAAATTGCCAACAAAATCCTATTGCTCATCCCTTTCCAAATTCACATGAGATATTTTCCTTTGTTGCCCCTCTTTATGCTACACATTAGGAATAGGGGAGACCCCCAACTGACCCTTTTTAACCAAGTTGTCCAACACAGTCCCCTTCATCTTTTTGCCACTCGACCCCTTCACAAGGTTAGATTTTTGGTTGGGACGATCCACCTCAAAATTATCTCCTGTTACATACTCATCTTCCCTTGAGGAGACTAAAATTTGATTCTTCTTTCTTTTCTTTCCTTCAACCTTCTGCTTTTTGCCACCCAACCCCTTCATAGATTTTGACTTTTGGTAGGACCACACATTCTCTTCCTCGTCACCTATGATATACTCATCATCCCTAGAGGAAAAAAAGGAATGATTTTTTTTCTCTTCTTACCATCTAAGATGGCAAGAGAATCTGACTCGCTCTCCAAGGAAGCATCAGACCTAGGGGAGTAGTCTTCATCCTCAGAATCCTCCTCAAACCTCGTCACATATTCAAGATTCTTCTTTTTTTCTCCCAACATTGGAAATATTTGGTTGAGTGGGGAGAATAAAAGCCTTGACATACTCAGAAATCAACATAATAAAACCTTCATGGAGGATAGGGTTTTTGGGATTGTGTCTATGATCCCTTATACCAGTTTCTTGGGAGATCAATAAATATACTTAAGGGAATGAAACTCTCTTCTTATGCCTAAAATGGTTCAACAAGACAAAATGGTGTTCAGAAACAACATAAAAGTGATCGTCCAAAGTAAATACCTCATATCTCCTCAACATCTCTCCAAATTGCCTTGAGAGAAGAATGAAGATAACTGCCGCATTTTTCCTTTTCCAGCTTCCTTCGCTCGTTGTCTTTGAAGAAAGCATCCATAGCCGAACTAGACTCATTCTCTATAAAAAAAATTCCCATCAATCGATAAGCTTGTAATTCGGCCAATGAGGTCCTCAATGATATTAAACTTCTTGCCCCCAATTTCAAGCACATTGTTATGCCAACCCTCAAGAAAATCTTGTGAGGTCTTCACATCGAACCCATGCATCTTTTCCATATATGGGGTGACTCCCCTAGCTTCCAACAATTCCCACACCCTCTTGTTAGCCTTCACAGTGTCACAAGATTTGGGCTTTGTTCTATTTTGGCTACAACCCCATAGTAGCAACAAACAAAAACCAAAAACAAAAAGGAAGAATTTGCAACAAAGCTGAAGAAACTTAGAAAGCTTGCAAAGGAAAAAAGGAAATCTCAAGAAAACAAAGGCTCCCTGGATACCCACAATCCATGTGGATTGGACAAGATGGCAAAAAGGAATAATGAGAAAAGAAGGCCTAGTCATTCGTGCAACAAAACCATACCAGCCGACCTTAAGCGGGTTACACCTCAAAACAAGCTGCGACGTAAGGAACATGTGACAACACACCATCATTAAAAGATCACTCCTCTCAACACCTTTGAGATTCATAATGAATCATATGCATGTTGGTGCATGGATTTCATGAATTTTCTGTTATGTTGAATATTTATGTATTATATAAAAAAATTAGCAATGCTATGAAGTTGAATAATTTGTAAGCGATCTAATAGAAAGTAGATATAATGACCATAGCATATTTATTATTAATTTTAAAATATATTATTACATTTAATTTAGAAAGAAATTCCTAGAAAATGAAAAATTAAAACAATACTATAAAATAAATAATATATCTTAAAAAGGAATGAGAGAAAATGTAGAGATTTGGTTTCTAAAAATAATAGCTTTTTAAAGAAGTGAGAATGTAGAGATTTGGTTTCTAAAAAAATAGCTTTTTAAAGAAGTGAAAAAGGAAAGGTCATTTTATAGTCCACGATACCAGGCGGTTTGTTTTTGGGTCTACAGATGGCTTACAGTATATGGGACTCCTCGTACTCCCAATATGAGGGAGGCACCTAACTCGTGCTCCACAATACGAGGTGTACATACCTTACCTTACCCCCTGCAGGATTTGAACTTGTGACCTCTCTTTCAAGAGTACAAGTTCTCCACCATTAGGCCAACTCAGGTGAGAATGTAGAGATTTGGTTTCTAAAAAAAATAGCTTTTTAAAGAAGTGATATTATCCATTCATATTAGTTTCTTTTCTATATTGCTAAAATAGTTGAACGATCATTTCTTTCTCAATTGTCTTTAGTTGAACGATCATATCTTTCTCAATTGTCTTGCATCATTCTAACACACCGTCAATCACAATGTCAATCAATTGGATTCATGTTTTAATTAATTCTTTATAATATGACATCTTTAATTTATGGATGGTGAGATTTTAATAAATTTACATAAATACTTTATTTATTTATAAATACATGTTTTAATCAATTCTCGACAATTTGATATTTTTAATATACATATCATGACTTTTTAATAAATTTATAGAAATACTTTACTTATAAATACACTTTTTAATTAATTCTATATAATGTAACATTCCAATATATAATAATGGATTTATAATAAACTTACAAAAAAGACTTTATAAATACATGCTCTAATTAATTCTTTATAATCTAACATTTTCAATATGTCGATCTTAAATTTTTAATAAATTTACAGAAATATTTTATTTATAAATATATGTTTTAATTAATTCTCTATATTCTACTTTCAATAAATAAGTCATGAGTTTTTCTATTACTCATTCACCTATGTTTGTATAACTAGCGCTTGCATCTAAAGGAGGTTCAAGGATTACATCGATACAAAATTATATGTATGTTAATGTGCTACAAATATGTGTTTATACATGCAAATTATAATTGCATGTGAATGGATTAAACAATTAATAATAAATACTAATAAATGAAATAAACTTCTATTCTTGATGGCCTATAATTTAGAATTGCTCTTACAACTGAAGAAGACACTCCTAAGATTCCTTTGGATTGTGGTTCCCAAGACCTAAGAGGGGGCCAGGCTATATTCGGGTGAATGACTAGATTGGTGAGACAAGATAGACGCCTACAACTAAAATTAAGCTGTGGGAGTTGTGATCTATTCTCCATTTTTGCATTAGTGGTTATCCCAAATTCTAACAACCTGTCTTAATCTAGCAAAACTTTTAACTAACCATAAGAGTGAAGCTAGAAGGATGGACCCAGTTCGAGGGACTAAACAATCCAGCACAAACATGGTGATTGCAATTCTTACTCTTCTGCTCTGTCTGTTATCAGGCAATCATGTTTGTGCCGGAGCTACACAGAAAGGAATCAAGGATTTTGAAGTTCATGGAACAAACGATGGAAACAATGAAACATTTTGCGATTTGTTCTCTGGGATATGGGTCCATGATCC
Organism: Sequoia sempervirens; assembly: GCA_007258455.2. NCBI lineage: Eukaryota > Viridiplantae > Streptophyta > Pinopsida > Cupressales > Cupressaceae > Sequoia > Sequoia sempervirens. The sequence continues at coordinate 111,577 of VDFB02327733.1, read as the reverse complement.
CTTCTATCCTCTGTATGATGCTTTAAAATGTCCTTACATTACCAAAGAATTCAATTGCAAAGCAAATGGTAGACCAGATTCTGATTATCAGGAGTGGAGATGGCAACCAAATGGCTGTGATACTCCAAGGTTAAGTCTAAATTAGTTGAATTTTGTTCTAATTTATTGGGTCACTTTTGGATATTAATGGTTGGATTATGATTTCAGTTTCAGTGCCAGGGACTTGTTGGAGAGGCTGAGAGGGAAGAAAATAATGTTTGTTGGTGACTCCATAAGCCAAAACCAGTTTCTGTCTCTGATCTGCCTTGTGTCTAATGAATTTCCAAATACATTTGTTCCAGGCCGTGACACCAATGATAAATTCATTTCTACTGTAAGCAAGCAGATGGATGGATTCTGCTTTCTAGCTGATCTGCAAGAAATTTTAATGGGCAGTCATTAACAAATTTGGTTAATTGTTGGCAGGAATATGATGTTTCCATCGAATTTTTCTGGGCCCCATTTTTGGTTGATCTTGAGATCAATGATGAGGGAAAGAGAATTCTTCACGTGGATGAGATCCACAACAACTCAATTCATTGGATAGCTGATGTGCTGATTTTTGAGTCATCTAAATGGTGGCCAGAGGTTTTGGGCTCACAAAGGTATGATGGATCCTCAAATTCTGTTCCTTTCATACTTTGAATCCACTTCTAACTTTCACTCCACACTCCCCTAAAATTTAAAGTTAGGTAGTTTAATAGTTAAAGATGGGATAACTATTTGTAGGGTGGATAAGATGTAAAATTAACCTATAATATGTCTAATTTATTAATATATCATCCTCTATGACTGATATATTTTTGTGACCATACAAATTTTCTTATAAACGAACGGATGAACTATTCAAATCTTCTTATCTAATTAAGTGTTTATTCCTATCTAATTAAGTGGTTTTTCCTGAAGAATTTCAATTGTACATATTTCTTTTTAAGAGAGGAATCAGTATTTAGTGGACCTCACAAAGTGATGTCTCAACATGTACTATTATAACCTCTGTCCGCATGAGCTGCCCTCTACCCATGCAGAGAAAATCCAGGAAAATCAAACACATTTTCTATTGACTTGATTGTTTGATCTACCATGAGCTGTCCTCCACTCTTGCAGAGTAAATCCAAAGAAATCAAATATGAAACCATCATCCATGTTTTCCATTGACTTAACTGTCTAATCTATAATAAGTTGTCCTCCATCCATGCAGAGTAAATTTAGAAAAAACGAAAAATGAGACCATCATCCATGTTTTCCATTGACTTGACTGTGATCTATCATAAACTGCCCTCCACCCATACAAATAAATCCAAAAAGATCAAACATGAGATCATCATCCATATTTTCTATAAGCTACTTCCCATTGTATTTTTGAATCTTTATGTTAGGACTGCTACACAATGAACATAAACCAGTGAAGTAAATCTCTTTATACTTTATGAACAGATGGGACATAATCATGGAAGGCAAACAGAAGTATACCTACATGGAGCCGCTGGTAGCTTACAGGAAGGCACTCACTACATGGTCAAAATGGGTATCTTCAAAAGTGAATCCCCAAACTCTGGTCTTCTTTCGCAGCACCTCATTCGGCCATTACAACAGTAAGAGAAGGTAACAGCTGGGCTACATTCTACAAACTTCTAATTTTTCCCCAAAAAAATCCTTTTTTTTTCCCTAGATTTTGCTAGACTATTTCCTTTCCTGCTAACCTGTGTGGGCATTGAAATGACTGAAACAGATGCGACAGTAAGGAGCCCATTCAAGATCCATCATACGACCCTAAGCCAACTGCTCATGGAGCAATACTCCAGGAAGTTTTGAGCAACACTGAATTTCCAGTCAAACTCCTTAACATCACCCGTAACTCAGCATTCCGCCAGGATGGGCATCCGTCAATCTACACGACGCTTAACATTACTGGACCTGAGCACCAAGATTGTACCCACTGGTGTTTGCCAGGCGCTCCTGATAGCTGGAACCAACTACTTTATGCGGCCTTAGTGTCGCCCTAACCATTAAAGCTCACTGCTCATTTATTACATTTTAGTCTTCCAACCTGTATTTCATGGGGCAATGAAATTCCTCATGAATGTGGTAATAAAATACTTCGCCTAAACCCGTAAAATTCTTATTCGTCTGTCTGTCACACTACTCACCATTAGTTCCCTTTCTGTGTATCTGTCACACTATTCACAGTTGGTTCCATTTCCATGTCTCCATTGTATGATTTGTTGCAGGCTGAGGACCCATCAAGCAAGGATTGGGTCACATGGAAGAATCCATCCGCCTGAGGCCTTTTTCCCTGCAATAGTAGAATAAAATAATTTACGCCCAAGTTCAATGTTACTTCCTGTTTACGTTATACATTGTTTCTTAAAGAATCTCTTTATTGCACAGCTAAGAAGAAACATGTAATATATGAAATTAGGTCTAATTATTCTTTGTCTTTAGTCTAATGGACAGAATGAATGATTTGTGATATGATTTGTTTTTTAAGTTTTATACATGTGACTTGTCCTTTTATGATTATTTGAGAATTTGTTAAATAAATTATTTGTTCTTTTATATTTATGGGTAATAGTGAAAGATGGTATCAAATGATGGAAAAGTACAAGTATTTATAGGGGAGAGGGATCAATAGTTGGGCAGTCTTAGGGCACGGTCTCATGGAGGGGGGCTTCCTAAAAATCTGGGGCAGAATTTGCTTAAATTTTAAGTAGAATATTTTGAAGCTGGTGGTCCCATGAATTTCAAAATTTAAGGAGGTTGGTGGTGGAATGGTGGTGGAATGGTGGTGGGTGAATAAAAAATTAATAAATAATATCATTACCCTACAAATTTGTTTTAAAATTGGCTGGAAAGTACTTTTAAGCAGGTGGGGCAATTTCTAGCCCCACCCCAATCTCACCAGCTGAAATTTTCAGCCACTTGCTTATTTGGGCTAAAAGAGATTCTATTTAATCCTGTAGCAAAAAAAAAAATTCCCATGAGACCAACTGCTTCTGTGAAAATAGGAGCCCAAGCGCCCCCATGGGACCGCTCACTTATTGTACATAGTACTTGCGGTTATAGGATTTAGTCTCCCAACATATTCATACTATATATTGTTAATACTTAGTCCACATGTACTTATAGTGTTCATCATTGGTTCCCTTTTTGTGTATCTGTCACACTATTCAAGTTGGTTCCATCTTCGTGTCTCCATTATTTGATTTGTTGCAAGGTGAGGGCCCATCGAACAAGGATTGGGTCACATGGAAGAATCCATCCGTCCAAGGCCTTTTTCTCTACAATAGTAGAATACAATAAATTATGGACAAGTTCTATGTTTTTAATTAGATAAGCTAGAAAAAAGGGTCTAGTCTTTTACATATTAAAAGAGTTCAGTAATTTACATTTAAGTTTACATTATTCATTGTTTTTTAAAGAAACTATCTTACAACTCATAAGAAGGAAAGTGTAATATATGAAATTAGATCTAATTATTCTTTGTCTTTAGTTTGCATTATTCATTGTCTTACAACTCATAAGGAGCGTGTAATATATGAAATTAGATCTAATTAGTCTTTGTTTTTAGTTTACATTATTCATTGTCTTGCAACTCATAAGAAGAAATGTGTAATTTATGGAATTAGATCTAATTATTCTTTGGTGACATGATTTTTTAATTGTTTAATACATGTGACTTTTCATCATTTTATGATTATTTGAATGTTTTTGTTTTTTTTATATTTATTAATAATAGGGAAAGATGCTATCAAACAATCAAAAGGTACAAATATTTATAGCCTTATTATTTATTAAAGGTGGATATTTATATTTTTTTAAATTACTACATGTACTATTTGGTGGACAAGGTTATAAATATTTGTGTCTGTTGATCATTTGATAGCACTTTAAGTTGGTTATCACTAGTTTCTAATATGTATTTTTTTAAAAAAATTATAAGAAATTGTAAAGTTGTATTTTGTGTAATATACATACATTGGTAAATAGATTTATCGTTGCAATTCTTTTCTAAATTCAATGTGACTTGTCTAATGGGCAACAATAAATGTTTACAACTATTGGAGAAAACATTACTAGATTTATGCTTTCTCTCTATGTTTGAGAGGGGCAATTCCCTTGTATGATTAGACTTTTTGGGGGGTTTTATGTTCTTTTAACTAGAGAGCACAAAAGAAAAACAAATTTGAGAAAAAAAAAAGAACATGAAGAAACTCTAAACAAGTTCATACAAAATGCTATTTAGGATTCCTTGAATGAAAGATAGAAAGAACAAAGGAAAAATAAGGAATAATGTGAAACAACTACCAAGACACAAAGTCTTTTGATTTGTGCATGCAACACTGACAAAAAAAAGGAATAATTAATGGTTTACTCCTTCAATGCACTACAAAAATGAGAGGAATCAATAATACATTAGACATGCAAATAATTTACATTAAACAGAGAATATATAGAGAAGGTTTTGAAATATTCTTCTCATTCCTTCAAATCAAAGTGAAAAGTCTCAGTTCTATTTCCTATGCATCCAAACATGTAAGAAAGTTATAAAAAAGGATCACAAGTTTAATATGTGATAAGCTTCCCAACAACAAAGAATGATTGATGCAAATTTCAAGATAATTCTTCACATTTCTTCAAAAAATGAAGCACAAAATCTCTTCATAATTTTTTTGTATGATAGTTGTGTTGGTGGGAGAAAAACCTCCAAGATGTGAATAAGAAACTTCAAAATTGGAAACAACTTGTATATAGTTTTTCTCTTTCCTAACCACTTTGAAACTACTTTATAACCACCTCCCTCTTTAAGACCTTATTAAATATTTCAAATAATACAATCAAGACTTTTGATTCATTAAAATAAATTTTAAACTTTTATAGCACCAAATTTATGATTAAATGTTTAGTCTCTATATAGATTTCATGGTCAAATGGTTGTCACCACACTTCATCAAGTAATTGCACATGTTGTTTATATTGTTAATTTTTAAGTATTTCATCTCCTTTAGAACTTCAATTTAACTTGGTGTCACCACTGGATATCTTTGTTGCCTTGATCCATGGCTACAACATGGTCTCTAATGGAAGTAAAGAATAAAAGATCTTGGTGTAAGATGTAGTTCGGTTGGCTAACAAAATTTACATTATAAGAATGTTAAGAATAGTGAGTTTATCTATGGGAACATCTTCAAGGAAAACTATTTCACATTTCTTCCATCATTATATTTTTTACTACAATTATTCATGAGATGTATCAAGATCAAAATAAGTTCCTATATTAGGTAGCTAATGTTATGCTCAAATGACAATCACATTTCTAATGATAGGTTTTGATTAAGGTAATGATATTTGTAATTATGAAGAACATGTCATATCATTAAAACTTTGACCCTATTCTTGGTCTAAATTACTTATTTTTTGAAGTTTTGTTTGAATGCACTCAATGTTATTTTTGGTGTTATCTTCAAATACAATCTTCAATCAATTCAATATATATCCTTACTTTCCTCTAATCTAGTGGAGGTATGGCCTATAACATCACTCTTTAGTGATTCAACATTTGACACACTCTTCATGCTTCCCATGCTTTATATGAGGGATTTCAAATAAATGTAACAATTCTTCGTAGATGTCATACATTTCCTCTAAGAAATCACTTTCCTCATCAAGGAAAACTTTTTGTTTTTTCACTTTTAATACTATGGGTTCTATTAGGTCTAAAAATCATCAATCTCGCCCTTGAGAGGGAAAGATTTTGAAATAAAATTTTGTACAATAAGTATTTCATTCTCTTGAAAACATCTACAAGATTCTTGAGATGACTCCTTAGCACAAGATGGTAGATATTGACCATCTACTACAAACTTGTATTAAGTGGGAAAGTGATCCTAAATCTAATTATCAAATTAGCTTGGATATAGCTTTTCCTTTGGCTTGACATTGGAACACAAACCAACTAGGGTTTTATGATTGGATAACTACCTCAAAGGAGAGCCAATTTTGTAGGGTTTTTTTTATTTATTACAAAGAGGGTAGATTTGATGTGTGTAATTAATTAATCTAATTGATATAAGCCTAGATCTGAAAATATGAATGATTGTACATATGACAATAAAAAATCACAAAAACGAGTACAAATTTGGAACGAGAAGAAAAAGGAGAACTTGTGGATAATATGAGCCTAAAATGTAGAGACAGGGGCATGGGCACCCTATTCTAAGTGCTTTTGGATGTTCAGTGGATGGATCTCTCTTGTACTCTCAACTCTCTGCTCTTTTGCAACCTATTATTGATAGAAGTTTTGATCTGGCCCACACACATGAAAAGAGGGGAAAGATTGTGTTATATAGGGGCTTTCCTAAGTCAAACCCTAGTTTTGGTTTCTCCACCTTCATAACAACAATGATAATGATGGTAAATATTGCATTCCCTTAGTTAACAAAGGAAAAGTAAACAATAATGAATGCAATAAATGAATAAAAATTGATAATGTTACCTTAGGTATGAAACCCTTGTTGAAGTGATGTCACACCATAAGTTTCCACAAAGAGTTGATGAATGATGAATTTCCTTGAAGACCTATAAAATTTTAGTCCACATAACACAAATTGATTGTTATGGCAAGCATGTAGAGAGTAAGTTGCAAGTATCTTCATAATTAGAGCCCAATAGTGCATGATTTTCATAATATTACCTAGTTGTTCAAATGAAAGGGAAAAGTTGTTTATATATGCATGCTTAATTGATTTTATTGGACATAGGTTGACTCAGAGTCATTTTAAAACACTCAAGGCTGACACTCAAAGTTTATAACTTTTAAAAATCACATCCAAGGACTAGGGTGACCACACCCTTGTATGGGTTTTTTTAGCTCCAAAAACTAGGGATGACAAGGAATTTAATATATTTTCCCAATCTGGACCCAAAATGAACAAATTATTAATATAATTAATTATACATGTAAAATAGGGTGCTCAATCTAGCGTGGAAATTGTTAGGGGTAACAATTTACAACTTTACTTTTAGCCTCCACTTTAGTGATGGTATGATCTTACATTCATACTCACACTAAAGGATAGAGAAGATAAGTTTCTTTATCAATACGTTGAAGAGACAAGATGGCACCAAGTTGAGAGATGCACTAGCCCCCAAACTTAGGATCCTATTAATCCACAATGTCAAGACAAACATGTATCATAGACAAGACAAGGAAGAATTCAAACATACATAAGACACATAATAGAATGCACATACACACAACATACATTAAGCAAACATGAAACATACATGAAGCAAACATGGAGCATATACAAGGAATACTAGAAGTATACATGTGGAATACATGAAATAAGCACACAAAATACACAAAGAAAAGGCGTGGAATACACGAGACATACATGATACATACATGAAGAAAACACCACATGCACATGAGGTAAACATGGAGCAAACAAGAGGCATAGATCACATAACAACAATGTTAGCACACACTATATAAAACTAAAGACTTGAGTTAGCAAGGTAAGGAGACCTTAGTATGTAAGGTTTTCTCCATACCAAACATCATCTCCCAAATGTACAAACACATAGAGGAATTTTAAAAAAAAAATCAATACAAACAAAGGATGTGTACATGACTCTGACACTAGCTTGCTCTATTTCCAGGGTTCATGCCCATTAAAAAGCTCCCACGGATCACAAGCTAGAAAATTATGTTTGTATAAGAGTGAATTTGCACCCCTTTATGAAAATTCCCCTTTTTCCCTTCTCCACTTTAGGAAACCAAGTTCAAAGGCTTAATTACACCTAAGCCCATTGCATTCATCACACTTGGCACCTATTTTGAGCGTCAATGGGGAAATTTTTGTCGGGGACACCTGCGCGACACACAAACATCCATGTGACGCGCTTACATCCCTGGAAGATTCCTATGTTTGAACCTGCAAAGGCATTACACTTCTCATTGGGAGTCAAATTGTAACGCCCTCTTTGGCCAACCGACCCAAATATGGTCATTTTATCCACTCTCTCCTTCAAATTCACTCCTCCAACAAGCATTTCATCTTCTACAATCTTCTAGCAATCTCTTGTGCTCACTTCCAAGCATTCTAGTAGCACTTTGGCACTCCATAGCAGCAACAACTTCACTCCATCACTCCAATAGAGCGAGTTTGGGACAACACCATTGCAGCAAAGGCTCAAGTACTCTCATTCTCTTCTCCATTAGCCTTGATTTCTTTTGGTGGAGGTGGTAAGCTTCCCTTTCCACTCCTTTATTACTTGGTTGAGTAAGCACATTTACTATTTTGTAGTGTTTTAGTGTTCTTCGTTATATTACTTCCTTTATCATACTCACTTTCTTGGTTGTCTGTGGAGGTGGAAACACCTAAACAGGGGTCTGACTAAGGCAGGCCCCTATATAGCCACCCAACAGTTTCCTCCTCTTTGTGTGTAGGTGAACGTGCTTTCAAGGAGCTAGCTAGCGAACAAGTTTCTTTGTGAGATCCTTCTTACCACCCTAACTCTTACATTTTTACTTTATCACATTAGAGAGTATTTTGTTTACTTAATCACATTATTTTGGCCCTTTAGTAGTAGTTAGCTGTGTTGTTAGCTTGTTTTCTTAGGTTTGACCTTGTCTCTTTAGTTTTTTGGTTGTACAAATTCCAGTGCACTGCACTGTCATCAAAGGACTGCGCTTTCGTCCTCGGGCAAAGAGCTTCCTGAGGCACAATGTTGAAACTAAAAATTGGCTTGCCTAGCCCCGTTATGTATTTTGGGTCTGAAGAGTGGTTGAAGGACCTTATAGTCCTCATCATTCTCGTCTTGCATATCCTAACTCCTCGTTAAGCTAAGGTAAGTTAGGGAATCCTTCCGCATCTTGGCCCTCCATGACCTAGGGCCTTGCACATGGTGGTCCCCCTCTCTTACATTTTTGGTGAACTTGACATGAACCATTTTGATTCCATGTTTGTGATACTGACAGTTGCTTTCCTCGTACTCTAGGAGTGTTGTAGGTGTGAGTGTTGTGAGGCTATCACCTTACAACCCAACCTACGACCCCTAGTTTGCATAGTTGGAAGGTTTCAAAGGTGTTGCATAACAAAACCTTAATTGGGTCATTGTCTTATCCTTTAACCTTTAGGGACTCTGTGGAAGCATCGTTTAGTGTGCGTAATGGCCTCCTTCCTACATCAACCTATCCCCTCTGTGTAGCCTTTGGATAATGGTACTAGCATAACCTTCACTTCACAGGACCTGCCAATGGGTTTTAACAAGGAACCATCTCCTCTTTATATGCCTGTGTGGATCAATGGAAACATCATAGCAGGTGTTCTCGTTGATCTGACATCACAAGTAAACATAATAACTGAGGAGATTATGTTGATCAACTTCTTACATAAATATGGGTATGATGCACCTGTGAGTACCATCTGCACACATGACAAGCTTTATGTGCCCCCCTTGGGTAGCATTGTCTTGTTGGTCCTAGGTGGACCTAAATCTATGAAACTCCTGTTTGAAATTATAACTGGGTTTGAGCTCTTTAGGGTGAAGGTGGTCAGGAGGAGGCTCCATCAACCCATTTGCTGTGAGAAGACAATAATAGTTTGGAAGTAGCCTGGAAAAGGCTTACAAACCCTAGTTTTAGGCCATTTTTGAGTATGGACAGGGTACGGACAGTACAGGCTTCAAACCCTGAAAATCTCCAAGGTGTGGGCATGGGAAACACAAACCCCAAGGAAAGAACCTAGGTCATTTGGAGGGTTTTGGAGTAATTTCCATCTTTCTCGGGTTAGGAGGCCTAATTTGGGCTCTAGGCTTGTAGCCTTTTCTAACCCTAGGAGAGGGTTTGTTGAGAGCGAAGGAGGAATGGAGTCTTGTGATTGAATAAGAACCCTAGATAGGTTACTTTGAAGCTTTTACAATGTTTTTACACCCCTGCAAGAACCCGACTGAGTGTTGAGGGTATTTGGCGTTTAGGGAAGAATAAGGGTCAAGGGTGAGATAGTGGTAAGGCACCAAGATTGGCTTGGTAGTATGAAAGAGTGTTGATAGTGGGGTTGGCCAGTAGGACCAGGGGTACCTATACCTGAGATAGGACCTAAAGGATAAGGTGAAGAAAGTCACCTAGGAGTTCTTGGGAACAAGGACCCAAAGCATGGGACAGTGAGTGTCTCATCTAACCCTACCCTATCACAAAATCATCACAACTAGTAGAAAAATTACTTGAATACACATTCTCAATATCAATCCAAATAGGATCAAATGTGGAATAGTTATTTGAAGGAACATTCTCAACATCAATCCAGGGAGAATCAGATGTGGAAGGAGGTTCATCATGCGCTAATGCATCATCTCTAGAATTGAGTGCATTAGAAAAAAGATGAGATTCATCATTCATGAATGCATCATCTCTAGAAGAGAGTGCATTGGAATGGAGATGAGGTAAAGTAACATTAAGAAAGGCAGCAATGATTTCATCTTCTTATGACAAGATATCCTCTGAAGCAAGAGGAATCTCATGAGAAGGATAAAAGGTACCAAGTGACATAGGCAAGGCCAAGTCACTATCACATGCATGAAATGGAATATCATTAACATTTTGGACAAAGTTAGATATAGAACTAATAAAAGAAATTAAAATTCATTACAATTTTTTTGGTATTTTCTACATTCTAGTAAATCGCATTTTTGGAGGTCTTTGGAGCGGAATTTGAGGTTGGAACTTGCGTTAGTTCCTAAAATTTGACTACCGAGGCCACTAGTATCTTAGGGACTGAATTAGTTCTCTAGGAGACCTTTCCAATGGTGCAAATGGTTCTGAATTCTGAGCACCAAGTCAAAAGTTATGACCCCACCAAGTAGGGGTAAATAAATTCCTAGCTTTTCAAAGAACATTGTTCTTCACGTTGGGTTCACCAAAATGTAATATAGGGGGATTCACTACTCATGAGTTCTCTTCATTCAGAGAGCCTCATGAGGTGAACTTCCCTATACCATCTCAATGGAACAACGATGAGAGTTTCAGAATCTGAAAGAGAAGGTCATAGAGATTCTCTAGAAAAACTGACAAGCTCTCGACCAAAGGACGACAGCGCGGTGTGCTAGCATCTTAGAGTCACACTGGTGTCTCATAGCGACCAGAAAGTGAGAATGTCTCAGAAAATGGCTAAGTGACGACTTACACTATGATTACAGAGAACTTTTAGAATGCAAGGAAGCAACAAGAAGTAATAAGACTGAAACGAAGTGAAATAGAGACGATAAGGAGAAGAAAGGAAATACTTACAACTGTGTGGGCGATGAATCTTCCAGCTTGTGAGTGTCTTCAATACCTACACACAAGAGGGAGAGAGAAATGGTTGGATGGTTGTATAGGGGCCTGCCTCAATCAGACCCCATTTTGGTGTTCCCACCTCCACAAATAGCCAGATAGATAAAGACAAAATTATAAATGAAGTAAAGAGCACTAAAGCACTACAAAACAGTGTTATGCTACTCAACCAAGTAATAGAGGAGAGGATTGAAAGCTTACTACCTCCACCAAGAGTGCTCAAGGCTAATGGGGGAGAAAATGAGAGGAACTCAAGCCTTTGTTGTAATGGTGTTTTGTTCCACACTTGCTCTACTAAAGTGGTGGAGTGTTGATGTTGTTGTGAAGTGTAAAGTGTTTAGAGATTGGAGAGATGGTGGAGAAGCTACTTAGAGCTTGAGAAGAGTTTATGAAGCTTGTGAATGAAGTGAAGAAGCTCTTAGAGAGATGTGAAGGGATGTGTAGAAGATGGAAGAAGATGAAATGCTAGTTCAAGGGGTGAATTTGAAGAAGAGATGAAGAGAAACGACCATATTCGGGCCGATCAGCTAAGGAGGGCATTACAAATTGACCCCCAATGGGAAGTGTAATGCCTCTCCAAGCTCCAGACACAGGAATCTGTCAGGGATGTAAGTGTGTCCCATGAGCATCTCAGATAGAAATGCCTCCACCAATGCTCAAAACAGGTGCCAAGTGTGATGCAAGCAGTGGGCTTAGGTGGAATTAAGCCTCTGAACTTGGTTTTCTAAGGTGAATAAAGGAAAAAAGGGGATTTGCACATGGGGTGAAAATTAGCTCTTATAATAAAATGTTCATTGTAGGTGGACTCATTATCCAGTGGACTCACTGCCCATAGAGAATAAGATAGAACAAGTAAGGGGTGGCTCACAGCCTATTGAACTATTACAAATGTATCTACAATATGCTAGATTATAGTTCCAATGAATTATAAAATAATCTTTGCACTTATCTAAATCAATTCTTTGCTCTGCTTTGTATTCACAAAGTTTGCAACACAATTTGCACAACTCTTATTAAATTCACATCATACACATGTAGGTGGAACACCATACTTGTCACTTTTCGCACATTACTCACACCACTCTCCAAAACACTAAAATCAATCTCCTATATATATCCACATCAAGTGTAACTGCAATTAGGTCAGCCTAATTGGAAGTAATATAAAAAATTAAACTTTTCGTCCTCAAAACATTTTACCAACATCTCATGCCTTAATTCAAAATTTAATTAACCCTAAGATAGGTCGAGATGACCCAATGTCTAGTTCTTACAGAAGATTGCAACACATATCAATCCTTCAAACATGTTAGGTCAGCCCCAAATAAGACCTAAACACAAAACTTCCATCTATTTACCCAATTCATCATACGTGTGACTCAAAACTCGATCTCACTTTGAATTCCCACTCAACCGACATCTGAAAACTTATCTTTAACATCACAACATGAAATAATTATCTATGAAGGAATACAAAATCTCCCACACCAACACTCTATACATAAAATAACTGCAATATATAGAATTGAACTATGTTTATGTACATCTAATGATCATCAAAACACTGTTAGAATCGTAGAGTGAATTCTCAATTTGTGGTGGAGTGTGGACCCAAAAACTGATGCACTACTTGCCACTGTACTAGCATATTTGATACTTACCTGCATTTTCCTTTGTAGCTATACTTCCCAAACCAACTTATCCTATACAAAATTCTTCAAAAATACTTCTAAAACATGTTGGAATGATCCACAACAATGTTGACATCAATGAAAATACTAGATCATGCAAAATGTACATACCATGCTCATGTTTCTGGATAGCATCATCAATGAAAAACTTCCAACAATCTCCCTCTTTACAACATCACTTCCAACACCTATGTCAGGGGAAGCAACAAATAAGGATGGATTCATTTCATTCAAGCCTCGCAATGTGTACAAAAGGAAAAAAAGGACTCTCAAGGATAGGCAGGAAGATGTAATCTTCAACCGCTTTGATGTTTTGGATGATATAGGCCAATAGGATGTAAATCCTAGTATGGTGGATCTTGAAATAAGAGACTTGGTGATATATTAGGCGTCATGGACAAAGTTATTGAGAATCAAGATCTTCAAGTGGGTGGCATGGTAGTAGCTCAAATGGATATGAATCTTGCCCTTGTGGGGAGATCCCACAATAGTGGGTTACACTTTTTGGCCAAACTTGAAATTGAACTAAACCTTTTTAACTAAATCTTTACTTTCGAACACCTATAGTTGCTAAATCATGAGGAATTTGAAGATGATGCAAACTAGTGATTTGTGACATTTATTTTGTAGATTCTCAATATTTTCTTTTTTTTAAATGGAATCAAATTGCATTTCTTTTTTCATCTCCTTTTATAACTAGTTTTTAACAGTAAACAACATTTTTAAAGAGTGATGTTTAATGTATAACACATAACTTTTTTTCTATTAAGGATAAAATTCTTTTCTTTTTTTAATTTAGATTTGTAACTACAATATCTAGCTCCTTAATTTGGTTTCATAGAGTTGTACTAAATATTATTTTCTTAATTAAATTTTGAAGTCAAACCAATTACAATTTAGACATAGGTTTACTGTATAACACAACTTTTTTTGTATGTATCGAAATTCAATATTTTTTGTTGGATCAAGGACATCAATACCAAGAGCATAGATATTTTTCACAATTTTTTTTGGTAATCTACTATTTTTCACATGTGTAGAACAAAGAGCTTGATTTTCAATGAAATACCTACATACATAAGAAATAAAAAAATAAATATAATAATTAAATAAAATTTATTTTAAATTATGCTTTTTGGGAAGCTTATAATAAGGACTACATACTTACAAAACATAAATTTTAAATGAATTCATTTGATCCCCCAAAAGATAAATCAAAAGAAGTTTTTTATTAGCATTTTGATAGGTGTAGAGGAGACTCCATTATAGGTATGGTTTAAAACTAGCGGGGTTCTATCCAAGGGGCTTTGATCAAACCCTCTTTAATTAAAATACTTTAAATGAAACCTTTCAAGGCTTAAATCATTATATTTTCTAAAAATATGTGATTTCAACAAAAATCAGGATGTCCCAAAAAGTGTAACCCATTATTGTGGTAGAACCCCGTGTCTTTCGAGGAGCCTGCGGAAACTGAAAGCATGGTAAAGAATGTTGACTTGGATTTAACTATGAGTGTACCTCCTTTGGGATAGGCAGAATTGGATACTACGAAAGGAAGTAAATCTTCTCCTAGTCTTGTGCTCCAGCAAAAGAATCTTAAGAAGGATATTCTGAGAAATCTTTTAAGGTGGGGAGAAAGAAGGATTTAGGAAAAATTGTTAATGGGTTAGATGTTAGTGGAGTCAAGGTTAGTTAAAACCATTGATTACCACTTCTCCAACTTTCAAAAATGATTATTTTGTCTTGGAATGTAAGGGGCTTGAACAATGGCCCTAGACAAAAAGTTGTTCAAGAGTTGGTGAGATTTCATGCATCGGATATGTTATTTATTCAGGAGACAAAGCTTATTGTGGAGAGCATGTGCAAATTAGCTCGCAAAATTTGGTGGAGAAGTCAATGTTAGTGTGTTGGTGCTCATTGTAATACAGGGGGTGTAGCTTTCTTTGGAACCCACTGAAAGTTTCCTCTCTTTGGTGGTTCTCTAGTATGTTTTCTATTTTTGTTTTTACTTTGAGTTTGGAATCTATGATTTTCCTAGAAAATATCACCTCTGGTCTCACATTCGGTATATTCAACTCCTTTATATCCTTGGATTGTTGCTTGAGATTTTAATCCCATTATTGATTTGGAGGAAAGAGGGGTGATTTGCAAAGGTTGGAACCATCGGCTTTTCTTCTTAGAGATAATACTTTTTCCTTAAATCGGGTGGCTATAAAGCCTAGAAATGGGCAGTTTACATGAAATAATAAGACATGTGTGGAGGACTCCATTGTTGAAAGGCTAGATAGGTTCTTGGTTTCTTGCTTTTGGATTGGTGGAAATTAAGTTACTAGGTCTGAGATTTTGGATTGGAGGGTCTCTAATTATTGGCCAATTAAGCTTTCAGCTTCTTTGGCTCATGTTGCTAAGAATCCTTGTTTTAAGTTCCAACTTATGTGGTTGTGGGATCCCCATCTTCAGGATCTGATGGAAAATTGGTAGTGCAAGGGTAGGCCAACATTTGGCACAGTGATGCATTCCTTTGTCAAGAAACTGTAATATGTGAAACAACTCAAAAAGTGGAATAGGTAGTGCTTTGGCAATATCTTCCATGCGAAGGAAGTTTCCCAAACTAACTTGGATGCTATTACCTATGAGATCAAAGAAAAATGCATTTCTAAATAATCCCTTAAGGAATTAAAAGCATTGAAGGCTCTAGAGGAATGTGAATCAAGTGAGGAAATCTATTGGAAACAAAAGGCCCAAATATAGTGGTTGTAGGAAGGAGATAGAAATACAAATTTTTTATTTAACTCCATTAAGGCTAGGAGGCATGGGTACTCAATCTCATCTCTAGTTTCTTCTTAGGGTGAACATCTAGTTTCTCATTGGGAGATTTCTAGAGAGATTGCACAATATTAAGCTACTTTGTAGCCTCTTGGGCGAGGATATTTATGCAGTCATCGCCTTAGTTTATCTCCTCCCTTCTATATTTTTCATCCGCTCTATATCTACCAGCCGCTTCATAAAAGAATTCGGGTTTGTGGGAGACTCTGTGTGCTGATGTGGAGTTGCCAGCAGTCCAGTGCAGTATTCCTTCACTTATCTCTTTGGAAATGAATGTTCACCTCATGCGGCATATCTCTCTAGAGGAATTGGAGGGAATTGTCCTTCAGATGAAGAAAGGGAAAGCTCTTGGTTCAAATGATTTTTTGATAGAGTTCTTTCAAGAATTCTGAGAAATTATAAAATGGTATTTACTAGAGGTTGTGCATGAATCTCAAGAGAATAAATAGATGTTGAGGGCCATGAATGCTAATTTTCTTTCTCTTATCCCCAAATGTGAAGGGTTTGACTGACTAAGCCAATTTAGACCCATAGCTCTATGCAATGTGGTCTAAAATATTTTGTCTAAGTTTATTACAGAAGGCTAAAGCTGTGGATTAGTAGGATCATCTATGAAGAATAGAGAGGATTTGTAGCTAACAAACAAATCTTGGATGGGGTGGTCATTGCAGCTGAGACTATCCACTCCATGGCAGCTCCAAAGGAAAAAGCTATGTTTATCAAGCTTGACATGGCGAAGGCTTATGACAAGGTAAAATGGTCTTTCCTCCAAAAAGTGCTCAATTCCTTTGGGTTTGATGATGAGATGGTGAAGTGGGTGATGAGTTGTGTTATGTTCACTTCTTTTTTTGTGCTTGTCAATGGGGAGTCATCCTCCTTGTTTGGAGTGTCTAAAGTTCTTCAGAAAGGGGATCCTTTATCACCCTACATGTTCATTCTTTTGGCCGAAGGTTTGGGAGAGTCATCAAGAGTCATGTTAATTAGGGCTCTATCCACGGATGGCATTGGGGTAATGGATTTCCTTTGGAGATGCATTTATAATTTTTTAATGATAATGCTTTGATGGGTGTGACTAAGATCAATGAAGCCTCCAGTTTTTGTCGGGTGTTGGACATATATCTAGTTGCTTCAGGCCAATAGATCAATGAAGATAAATCTTCAATTTATTTATTAAATACCTCTTTGCTTATTGAGTAGTGGATTGCTCATATCCTCTAATTTTAGATTGGAAATCTCCCTATGATCTATTTGGGAATTCCTCTCTCTATTGGAATCCTCCCTAGGGGTTCTTGGAAAATAATTTTGGATAAGTTTTAGGTGAGAGTGAATCATTGGACACATAGGTGATTATCTTTTTTGGGATGTCTATTGCTTCAGAAGTCTATGGTTCATGTCCTTCCTAATTATAGGTGTATGCTTCAAGTAGCTCCTTCTAGATTTATCAAGGATTTGGACTCTTTTGAAGGATATTTCTTATGGGTTGGTATTTTAGCATCTTCAAAGTGGAGTCTTGTTAATTGGGAGATTCTTTGCAAGCCAAAATAGATAGGGGGTCTTGGGTTGCAACAAGATAGTCTTAATGGACATGCATTAGCAACTAAGTTATATTGGAGATGGTGCACTAAGTAGGATCACATCTAGGGTTGGATTATTTATACCAAATACCTTCCCGGGGTGTTGCAAAGGATGAGGTTCCTTGGGTTGCTCTATCAAGGAGAGGGTTTATCATTTGGGAAACTCTCAAAAAGGGGGCCAAGATGATTAAGGAAGGTTTGTTGTGGATATGTAATAAGGGAATTGAGGCTCTCTTTTGGTATGATTCATGGGATGGATTTACCCCAATCATAACCATGTATCCTCATCTACAAGACCTTTTTCATCACTTCTTGGATGTTGGTTGGTCCCGGGCAGTGAACTTTAAATCAAATTAATTATGGGGGCATGTGGGACTGTCTAGATGGAAGGATCCCATTGAGTGGCCAAAAGGGGGTTCAAATGTTGATTGGGTGGAGTTAAGTAACATTTTCATTGGTAGAGAGTGCAGTTCTCTCAGTATGCTAGATATCCTAGCTTGGAGCCCAGATCCTAAGGTGATCTATGTGGTGGCCAGTGGATATCAGGAGTTGAATAGTCAAAAAAATAGGAGGATGGAAGTTTTGTGGTGGAAAAATGTCTGGAATAATTTTTCTTACCCCAAGTGTAACTACTTTATGTGGACTCTCACTTGGAATAGGTATCTCACTTAGGATAACCTTAGGAAGCATGGATTTCATGGTCCATTTGTTTGTGTTCTTTTAGAAACAGTGAAGAAGACTCATCGCATTTGTTTTTTCATTGCTCCTTTTCTAAGGTCATCTAGCATCTTTGGTGGGGTTTTTGGAGGCAAGCCTTTGTTCATGCTTCTTCTCTGATAGAAATTTAGAGAAGTCTGGGGAGACCTCTGACACATGCCTCATTTCTTCAAGTTGTGTGGAATATTGGTCCCATATTTATTCTCTAGTAGATTTGGCTCGAAAGAAACTACATGATTTTTTCAAGTAGCAAGCCGGTGGTTCATTAGGTTTGGAAAAGGGTGGTGGGCATGGTTCAGAAGACTGTAGAAGCTAACTGTGAGGTATCCCTCCCCTTGGATAAGGGGGATGATGAGATTGTGATGACTTTGGGCCTACACGATCTAACTCACAGGTCCCCTTGTGTTAGGAGGTGTCACCATTCTAGAAGGAAAACTCAGAGAGAGGGTTAGTGGTCCCCACATCCAATAAATGTTTTAAAGATTAATACAAATGGTTCTTCTAAAGGTAATCATGTTCATGTTGGGCTTGGTGGAACAAGAAGGGGTAGCATAGGTAAGGTCATTTTTTTCTTCTCTATTTATAAGGGATAGCAAACAAATAACCTCATGGAAGGATTGGTTATTCTTGTTGCTATTAAAAGAGCTTGTGCTCTTGGATGGCATAAAATTGTGAGTCAGATTCTCAAATACTGATTAATATGTTGAATGAGCCAAAGTTCGATGGAGTCAATTGGCACCTCGCCTCTATGGCTAGGTAGATTCTTAGATTGAGTTTCATGCCTAATTTTATATCCTTTACCCATATTCCCCAGGAGTGGAATAAGGTTGTTGATTGTTTGGCCAAATGGGCCTCAAAGAATGTTGGGGATTGGGAGTTGGAAGGTTGGGACAATTTATCCTAGGATTATTCCCAAGAGTTAGATAGGCTCATTATTGAGGATATGACGGTTGATGACCTTTTGTTGGTTGGTTTCTTTGGGATTCGTGCTCTTTTTGTAGTTGGCTGGAGGTTTTGAGGTTTTTGTTTCTTGATTTGGGTGCCTGTTATGGACCTAGCTTTCTCTGTATGATTGGTTTCTTTTGATTCTAATTTTTTTACCCCCTTTTATTTAAAAAATGATGATTTGTTATGTATTATATCATTTATGAAAGTTTAATTTGTGCTAGAGTAAACATGCATTATCTAATAATTAATTAATCTTTAATTGATTATTAGGCTAATTTATTCTCATACACTTAAGTTAAACTTTGGAGTGTTTTTTTTATGTTAATTGAATTCATCTTTTATTATTAATTATTAGCTAATGCATGATTACCCTAACAATTTTTTGGTATGATTGATTTTTATTTAACTTCTAATAATTTTAATGGATTGGATCATTTACTTGTGATAGTTTAATCAAATAATAAATTTTAATTTAGATATATGTTCCCTCACAATATTTAATCTAACATATAAAAATAAAATACATAATCCAAATATTAAAAATATGTATACCATTATTTTCTGCTTGATTAAGTATATCAATTGTTTTAATTTAGTTATAATATTAATTTTAGAAAATAAAAATATTTAAAAATTAAATAATTAAGATCACACTATAAATTAAAAAGTTTCAAATGTTTTGTAATGAAAGTTAAATTATGATTCATATTATAAGTTAGATGTTCGTCTGGATTGTTTCCTTAAAAATAATTATAATTTTAAAAAAATATAAGAGCATGTAGATATTTGATGAAAAAATGTTTAAGTGTTTTTAAGTAATAGTTTTATCTCTTAATGACCCTAGTGAAGTCATCATTTCTATCTTGATCCTCTACATATTCTTGCATGACCCAGTGGGGTTTGAACCTTGATGGCAAGAACAACAACACAACTTAACTATCATACTATGTCACTATTAGTAATTAAAATATACAATTGCATTAATTTTAGAAAAAAAAATCTTAAAAATTAAACAATGCTAAAAAATAAAGAATTTCAAATACTTCATAGTGAAAGTAAAATTATGATTTATACAAAAACTATAGTTATATCCTTTGTTTCTTTTAAATTAATTATAACTTAAAAATGAATGTAAAAGTTGATCTCCAAAAAAGTTTAGCTTTTTAAGTAGGGATTTTATTTCTTGATCCTATGCATGTTTTTTATTATAGGAAAAACAGGTTTTGAAGGGGCCTCAAAACCCTTTACAAGATAAGTCGTTGCCTCATCATATAATAAAAAACAGAACAAGCAGCCAAAAACCATCCAAAAACTAGCACACAGACAACCATAAAAAGGCACAAAAAATAGAAACAAACTAGAGATTTTTAAGAATATATGTTGCTTCAAGATCACTATCAATTATTTTCTAATGGAAATTTATGGCTTCCACCACTTCATCAGTAAGGATACCAGCCTTTACATTAAGTTTGGTCTTGTTGCAAGTAAGAGTAGAAGACCCAGTATCACTAGTCATCTTTTGTTGCACCCCACCATCGGTCGCCATGTCTTTCGTACCAGATTTTTCCCCCAACCACTTCCTAGCCTTCTTATTTAGTAAACACTATCCCTCAGCCTCATTGCACATAGCATGTTTACTAAGCTCCACCACCTTCACCAACTTACCATCAATAGCAACAAACATTTGCTTGTAGGCATTCTTCATATTGAGCATTTCATCAGCTACCATCTTGAGAGTATCAAAAATTTGATTGACCTCTAACAACACCTTGTTGATTTGATCCTACATATTCGGCCCCTTAGAAGAGGAGGACTCATCAACATTAACTTGAACATTAGTGGAATTCATCTCATGAATAACCCACTTAAAAAGCTTGAACAAGGAGAGAGAGCTCTCTTTAGCTAGACTGAGATAATCAAGCATAATCTCCCTCCTAAAATTAGAACCATATTTGTCCACAACATAATCTTCCTCATTGGCACTACTAGTCAAAGTACTCTTCATGGTCTCCTTCCCTTTTTAAGCAGAGATCATAACACCTTTATCCAAATTCTGCTCAACCACCTGGTTCTCAACATCCTGCAGATTGCCAACAAAATCCTATTGCTCATCCCTTTCCAAATTCACATGAGATATTTTCCTTTGTTGCCCCTCTTTATGCTACACATTGGGAATAGGGGAGACCCCCAATTGACCCTTTTTAACGAAGTTGTCCAACACAGTCCCCTTCATCTTTTTGCCACTCGACCCCTTCACAAGGTTAGATTTCTGGTTGGGACAATCCACCTCAAAATTATCTCCTGTTACATACTCATCTTCCCTTGAGGAGATTGAAATTTGATTCTTCTTCTTTTCTTGCCTTCAACCTTCTGCTTTTTGCCACCCAACCCCTTCATAGATTTTGACTTTTGGCAGGACCACACATTCTCTTCCTCGTCACTTGTGATATACTCATCATCCCTAGAGGAAAAAAGGGAATGATTTTTTTTCTCTTCTTACCATCTAAGATGGAAAGAGAATCCAACTCACTCTCCAATGAAGCATCAGACCCAGGGGAGTAGTTTTCATCCTCAGAATCCTCCTCAAACATCGTCACATATTCAAGATTCTTCTTTTTTTCACCCAACATTGGAAATATTTGGTTGAGTGGGGAGAATAAAAGCCTCAAGTGACATACTCAAAAATCAACATAGTAAGACCTTCATGGAGGATAGGGTTTTTGGGATTGTGTCTATGATCCCTTATACCAGTTTCTTGGGAGATCAATAAATAGTAAGGGAATGAAACTCTCTTCTTATGCCTAAAATGGTTCAACAAGACAAAATGGTGTCCAGAAACAACATAAAAGTGATCGTCCAAAGTAAATACCTCATATCTCCTCAACATCTCTCCAAATTGCCTTGAGAGAAGAATGAAGATAACCGCCGCATTTTTCCTTTTCCAGCTTCCTTCGCTCGTTGTCTTTGAAGAAAGCATCCATAGCCGAACCAGACTCATTCTCTATAAAAAAAATTCCCATCAATCGATAAGCTTGTAATTTCGGCAATGAGGTCCTCAATGATATTAAACTTATTGCCCCCAATTTCAAGCACATTGTTATGCCAACCCTCAAGAAAATCTTGTGAGGTATTCACATCAAACCCATGCATCTTTTCCATATATGGGGTGACTCCCCCAGCTTCCAAAAATTCCCACACCCTCTTGTTAGCCTTCATAGTGTCGCAAGATTTGGGCTCTGTTCTATTTTGGCTACAACCCCATAGTAGCAACAAACAAAAACCAAAAACAAAAAGGAAGAATTTGCAACAAAGCCGAAGAAACTTAGAAAGCTTGCAAAGGAAAAAAGGAAATCTCAAGAAAACAAAGGCTCCCTGGATACCCACAATCCATGTGGATTGGACAAGATGGCAAAAAGGAATAATGAGAAAAGAAGGCCTAGTCATTCGTGCAACAAAACCATACCAGTCGACCTTAAGCGGGTTACACCTCAGAACAAGCTGCGACGTAAGGAACATGTGACAACACACCATCATTAAAAGAGCACTCCTCTCAACACCTTTGAGATTCATAATGAATCCTATGCATGTTGGTGCATGGATTTCATGAATTTTCTTTTATGTTGAATATTTATGTATTATATAAAAAAATTAGCAATGCTATGAAGTTGAATAATTTCTAAGCGATCTAATAGAAAGTAGATATAATGACCATATCATATTTATTATTAATTTTAAAATATATTATTACATTTATTTTAGAAAGAAATTCCTAGAAAATGAAAAATTAAAACAATACTATAAAAGAAATAATATAACTTAAAAAGGAATGAGAGAAAATGTAGAGATTTGGTTTCTAAAAATAATAGCTTTTTAAAGAAGTGAGAATGTAGAGATTTGGTTTCTAAAAAAATAGCTTTTTAAAGAAGTGAAAAAGGAAAGGAAAGGAAAGGTCCTTTTATAGTCCATGATACCAGGCGGTCTGTTTTTGGGTCTACAGATGGCTTACAGTATATGGGACTCCTCGTACTCCCAATATGAGGGAGGCACCTAACTCGTGCTCCACAATACAAGGTGTACATACCTTATCCCCTACAGGATTTGAACTTGTGACCTCTCTTTGAAGAGTACAAGTTCTCCACCATTAGGCCAACTCAGGTGAGAATGTAGAGATTTGGTTTCTAAAAAAATTAGCTTTTTAAAGAAGTTATATTATCTATTCATATTAGTTTCTTTTCTATATTGCTAAAATAGTTGAACGATCATTTCTTTCTCAATTGTCTTTAGTTGAACGATCATATCTTTCTCAATTGTCTTGCATCATTCTAACACACCGTCAATCAATTGGATTCATGTTTTAATTAATTCTTTATAATATGACATCTTTAATTTATGGATGGTGAGATTTTAATAAATTTACATAAATGCTTTATTTATTTATTTATAAATACATGTTTTAATCAATTATCGATAATTTGATATTTTTAATATACATATCATGACTTTTTAATAAATTTATAGAAATACTTTACTTATAAATACACTTTTTAATTAATTATCTATAATGTAACATTCCAATATATAATAATGGATTTTTAATAAACTTACAAAAAATACTTTATAAATACACGTTCTAATTAATTCTTTATAATCTAACATTTTCAATATATCGATCTTAAGTTTTTAATAAATTTACAGAAATATTTTATTTATAAATATATGTTTTAATTAATTCTCTATATTCTACTTTCAATAAATAAGTTGTGAGTTTTTGGATTACTCATTCACCTATGTTTGTATAACTAGCACTTGCATCTGAAGGAGGTTCAAGGATTACATCGATAAAAAATTATATGTATGTTAATGTGCTACAAATACGTAATTATACATGCAAATTCTAATTACATGTGAATGGATTAAACAATTAATAATAAATACTAATAAAATGAAATAAACTTCTATTCTTGATGACCTATAATTTAGAATTGCTCTTACAACTGAAGAAGACACTCCTAAGATTCCTTTGGATTGTGGTTCCCAAGACCTCAGAGGGGGCCAGGCTATATTCGGGTGAATGACTAGATTGGTGAGACAAGATAGACGCCTACAACTAAAATTAAGCTGTGGGAGTTAGTGATCTATTCTCCATTTTTGCATTAGTGGTTATCCCAAATTCTAACAACCTGTCTTAATCTAGCAGAACTTTTAACTAACCATAAGAGTGAAGCTATAAGGATGGACCCAGTTCAAGGGACTAAACAATCCAGCACAAACATGGTGATTGCAATTCTTACTCTTCTGCTCTGTCTGTTATCAGGCATTCATGTTTGTGCCGGAGCTACACAGAAACGAATCAAGGATTTTGAAGTTCATGGAACAAAAGATGGAAACAATGAAACAGTTTGCGATTTGTTCTCTGGGATATGGGTCCATGATCCCTCCTATCCTCTGTATGATGCTTTAAAATGTCCTTACATTACCAAAGAATTCAATTAGACCAGATTCCGATTATCAGGAGTGGAGATGGCAACCAAATGGCTGTGATACTCCAAGGTTAAGTCTAAATTAGTTGTATTTTGTTCTAATTTATTGGGTCACTTTTGGATATTAATGGTTGGATTATGATTTCAGTTTCAGTGCCAGGGACTTGTTGGAGAGGCTGAGAGGGAAGAAAATAATGTTTGTTGGTGACTCCATAAGCCAAAACCAGTTTCTGTCTCTGATCTGCCTTGTGTCTAATGAATTTCCAAATACATTTGTTCCAGGCAGTGACACCAATGATAAATTCATTTCTACTGTAAGCAAGCAGATGGATGGGTTCTGCTTTCTAGCTGATCTGCAGGAAATTTTAAAGGGTAGTCATTAACAAATTTGGTTGATTGTTCACAGGAATATGATGTTTCCATCGATTTTTTCTGGGCCCCATATTTGGTTGATCTTGAGATCAATGATGAGGGAAAGAGAATTCTTCACGTGGATGAGATCCACAACAACTCAATTCATTGGATAGCTGATGTGCTGGTTTTTGAGTCATCTAAATGGTGGCCAGAGGTTTTGGGCTCACAAAGGTATGATGGATCCTCAAATTCTGTTCCTTTCATACTTTGAATCCACTTCTAACTTTCACTCCACACTCCCCTAAAATTTAATGTTAGGTAGTTTAATAGTTAAAGATGGGATAACTATTTGTAGGGTGGATAAGATGTAAAATTAACCTATAATATGTCCAATTTATTAATATATCATCCTCTATGACTGATATACTTTTGTGACCATACAAATTTTCTTATAAAGGAACAGATGAACTATTCAAATCTTCTTATCTAATTAAGTGCTTTTTTCTGAAGAATTTCAATTGTACATTTTTCTTTTTAAGAGAGGAATCAGTATTTAGTGGACCTTACAAAGTGATGTCTCAACATGTACTATTATAACCTTTGTCGGCATGAGCTGTCCTCCACCCATACAGAAAAAATCCAAGGAAATCAAACACGTTTTCCATTGATCTACCATGAGTTGTCCTCCACTCAAGCAGAGTAAATCCAAGGAAATCAAACATGAAAACAGCATCCATGTTTTCCATTGACTTTATTGTCTAATCTATAATAAGTTGCCCTCTATCCATGAAAACAAACATGAGACCATCATCCATGTTTTCCATTGACTTGACTGTGACCTATCATAAGCTGCCCTCCACAGTATCATTCATATTTTCTAACCACTTAAAAAGCTACTTCCCATTGTATTTTTGAATCTTTTATTTTAGGGCTGCAACATAATGAACATAAACAAGCGAAGTAAATCTCTTTATACTTCATGAACAGATGGGACATAATCATGGAAGGCAAACAAAAGTATACCGACATGGAGCCACTGGTCAAAATGGATATCTTCAAAAGTGAATCCCCAAACTCTGGTCTTCTTTCGCAGCACCTCATTCGGCCATTACAACAGTAAGAGAAGGTAATAGCTGGGCTACATTCTACAAACTTCTAATTTTTCCCCAAAAAAATCCTTTTTTTCCCTAGATTTTGCTAGACCATTTCCTTTCCTGCTAACTTCTGTGGGCATTGAAATGACTGCAACAGATGCGACAGTAAGGAGCCCATCCAAGATCCATCATACGACCCTAAGCCAACTGCTCATGTAGCAATACTCCAGCAAGTTTTGAGCAACACTGAATTTCCAGTCAAACTCCTTAACATCAAACGTAACTCAGCATTCCGCCAAGATGCGCATCCGTCAATGTACACGACGCTTAACATTACTGGACCTGAGCACCAAGATTGTACCCACTGGTTTTTGCCAGGCGTTCCTGATAGCTGGAACCAACTACTTTATGCGGCCTTAGTGTCGCCCTAACCGTTAAAGCTCACTGCTCATTTATTACATTTTTGGTCTTCCAACCTGTATTTCATGGGGCAATGAATTCCTCATGAATGTGGTAATAAAATACTTCGCCTAAACCCCTAAAATACTTCGCCATCTGTCACACTATTTACAGTTGGTTCTATTTCCATGTCTCCAATATATGATTTGTTGCAGGCTGAGAACCCATCAAGCAAGGATTGGGTCACATGGAAGAATCCATCGGCCCGAGGCCTTTTTCTCTGCAATAGTAGAATAAAATAATTTACGCGCAAGTTTAGTGTTACTTCCCGTTTACTATTCATTGTTTCTTAAGGAATCTGTCTTTATTGTACAGCGAAGAAGAAACGTGTAATATATGAAATTAGATCTAATTATTCTGTCTTTAGTCAAATGGTTTGTGATATGAATTATTTTTTAAGTTTTATTCATGTGATTTTTGTCTTTTTATGATTATTTGAGAATTTGTTAAATAAATTATTTGTTTTTTTTATATTTATTGGTAATAGTGAAAGATGGTATCAAATGATCGAAAAGTACAAGTATTTATAGGGGAGAGGGATCAATAGTTTGGCAGTCTTATTGCATGTAGTACTTGTGGTTATAGGATTTAGTCTCCCAACATATTCATACTATATATTGTTAATACTTAGTCCACATGTACTCATAGTGTTCATCATTGGTTCCCTTTTTGTGTATTTGTATCTTCGTGTCTCCATTATTTGATATGTTGCAAGGTGAGGGCCCATCGAGCAAGGATTGGATCACATAGAAGAATCCATCCACCCAAGGCCTTTTTCTCTGCAATAATAGAATACAATAAATTATGGACAAGTTCTATGTTTTTAATTAGATAAGCTAGAAAAAAGGGTCCAGTCTTTTACATATTAAAAGAGTTCAGTAATTTACATTTAAGTTTACATTATTCATTGTTTTTTAAAGAAACTATCTTACAACTCATAAGAAGGAAAGTGTAATATATGAAATTAGATCTAATTATTCTTTGTCTTTAGTTTGCATTATTCATTGTCTTACAACTCATAAGGAGCGTGTAATATATGAAATTAGATCTAATTACTCTTTGTTTTTAGTTTGCATTATTCATTGTCTTGCAACTCATAAGAAGAAATGTGTAATTTATGGAATTAGATCTAATTATTCTTTGGTGACATGATTTTTTAATTATTTAATACATGTGACTTTTCATCATTTTATGATTATTTGAATGTTTTTGTTTTTTTATATTTATTAATAATAGGGAAAGATGCTATCAAACAATCAAAAGGTACAAATATTTATAGCCTTATTATTTATTAAAGGTGGATATTTATATTTTTTTAAATTACTGCATGTACTATTTGGTGGACAAGGTTATAAATATTTGTGTCTGTTGATCATTTGTTAGCACTTTAAGTTGGTTATCACTAGTTTCTAATATGTACTTTTTTTTTAAATTATAAGAAATTGTAAAGTTGTATTTTGTGTAATATACATACATTGGTAAATAGATTTATCGTTGCATTTTTTTCTAAATTCAATGTGACTTGTCTAATGGGCAACAATAAATGTTTACAACTATTGGAGAAAACATTACTAGATTTATGCTTTCTCTCTATGTTTGAGAGGGGCAATTCCCTTGTATGATTAGACTTTTGGGGGGCGTTTATGTTCTTTTAACTAGAGAGCACAAAAGAAAAACAAATTTGAGAAAAAAAAAGAACATGAAGAAACTCTAAACAATCTCATACAAAATGCTATTTAGGATTCCTTGAACGAATGATAGAAAGAACAAAGGAAAAATAAGGAATAATGTGAAACAACTACCAAGGCACAAAGTCTTTTGATTTGTGCATGCAACACTAACAAAAAAAAGGAATAATTAATGGTTTACTCCTTCAATGCACTACAAAAATGAGAGGAATCAATTGTACATTAGACATGCAAATAATTTACATTAAACAGAGAATATAAAGAGAAGGTTTTGAAATATTCTTCTCATTCCTTCAAATCAAAGTACAAAGTCTCAATTCTATTTCCTATGCATCCAAACATGTAAGAAAGTTATAAAAAAGGATCACAAGTTTAATATGTGATAAGCTTTCCAACAACAAAGAATGATTGATGCAAAGTTCAAGATAATTCTTCACATTTCTTCAAAAAATGAAGCACAAAACAAAAATAGATTGTTATAGCAAGCATGTAGAGAGTAAGTTGCAAGTATCTTCATAATTAGAGCCCAATAGTGCATGATTTTTCATAATATTACCTAGTTGTTCAAATGAAAGGGAAAAGTTTCCTATATATGCATGCTTAATTGATTTTATTGGACATAGGTTGACTCGCAGTCATTTTAAAACACTCAAGGCTAACACTCAAAGTTTATAACTTTTAAAAATCGCATCCAAGGACTAGGGTGCCCACACCCCTATATGGGTTTTTTTAGCTCCAAAAACTAGGGATGTCGAGGAATTTAATATATTTTCCCAATCTAGACCCAAAATGAAAAAATTATTAATATAATTAATTATGCATGTAAAATAGGGTGCTCAATCTAGTGTGGAAATTGTTAGGGGTAACAATTTACAACTTTACTTTTAGCCTCCACTTTAGTGATGGTATGATCTTACATTCATACTCACACTAAAGGATAGAGAAGATAAGTTTCTTTATCAATACGTTGAAGAGACAGGATGGCACCAAGTTGAGAGATGCACTAGCCCCCAAACTTAGGATCCTATTAATCCACAATGTCAAGACAAACATGTATCACATACAAGACAAGGAAGAATTCAAACATACATAAGACACATAATAGAATGCACATACACACAACATACATTAAGCAAACACGAAACATACATGAAGCAAACATGGAGCATATACAAGGAATACTAGAAGCATACATGTGGAATACATGTGGAATACATGAAATAAACACAAAAAATACACAAAGAAAAAGTGTGGAATACACAAGGAAAAAGAATGGAATACACAAGACATACATGATACATACATGAAGAAAACACCACATGCACATAAACATGGAGCAAACAAGATGCATAGATCATATAACAACAATGTTAGCACACACTATATAAAACTAAAGACTTGAGTTAGCAAGGTAAGGAGACCTCAGTATGTAAGGTTTTCTCCATACCAAACATCATCTCCCAAATGTACAAACACATAGAGGAATTCTAAAAACAATCAATACAAACAAAGGATGTGTACATGACTCTGACACTAGCTTGCTCTAATTCTCGGGTTCATTCCCATTAAAAAGCCCCCATGGATCACAAGCTAGCAAATTGTGTTTGTATAAGAGTGAATTTGTACCCCTTATGCAAATTCTCCTTTTTCCCTTCTCCACTTTAGGAAACCAAGTTCAGAGGCTTAATTACACTTAAGCCTGTTGCATTCATCACACTTGGCACCTATTTTGAGCATCGGTGGGGGAATTTCTGTCAGGGACACCTGTGCGACACGCAGAATCTGCGTGGTGCAATTATGTCTCTAGAAGATTCCTATGGCTGAACCTGCAGAGGCATTACACTTCTCATTGGGATTCAATTTGTAATGCCCTCTTTGGCCAACCGACCCGAATATGACTATTTTCTTCACTCTCTCCTTCAAATTCACTCCTCCAACAAGCATTTCATCTTCTACAATCTTCTAGCAATCTCTTGTGCTCACTTCCAAGCATTCTAGTAGCACTTTGGCACTCCATAGCAGCAACAACTTCACTCCATCACTCCAATAGAGCAAGTTTGGGGCAACACCATTGCAGCAGAGGCTTGAGTACTCTCGTTCTCTCCTCCATTAGCCTTGAGTACTTTTGGTGGAGGTGGTAAGCTTCCCTTTCCACTCCTTTATTACTTGGTTGAGTAAGCATATTTACTGTTTTGTAGTGTTTTAGTGTTCTTCATTATATTACTTCCTTTATCATACTCACTTTCTTGGTTGTCTGTGGAGGTAGAAACACCTAAACAGGGGTCTGACTAAGGTAGGCCCCTATACAACCACCCAACATTTTCCTCCTCTTTATGTGTAGGTGAACATGCTTTCAAGGAGCTAGCTGGAAAACAAGTTTCTTTGTGAGATCCTTCTTGCCACCCTAGCTCTTACATTTTTACTTTATCACATTAGAGAGTATTTTGTTTACTTAATCACGTTATTTTGGCCCTTTAGTAGTAGTTAGCTGGGTTGTTAGCTTGTTTTCTTAGGTTTGACCTTGTCTCTTCAGTTGTTTGGTCGTACAGATGCCAACGCACTTTAAAGACACCAGCGCACCGCGCTGTCGTCCACACTTCTATCCTCGGGCAAAGAGCTTCTTGAGGCATAATGTTGAACTTGAAAATTGGCTTGCCTAGCCCCGTTATGTATCTCAGGTCTAAAGAGTGGTTGAAGGACCTTATAGTCCTCATCATTCTTGTCCTGCATATCCTAACTCCCCGTTAAGCTGAGGTAAGTTAGGGAAGCCTTCCGCATCTTGGCCCTCCATGACTTGGGGCCTTACACATAGTGGTCCCCCTCTCTTACATTTTTGGTGAACCTGACGTGAACCATTTTGGTTCCGTGTTTGCGATACTGACAGTTGCTTTCCTCGTACTCTAAGAGTGTTGTAGGTGTGAGTGTTGTGAGGCTATCATCTTACAACCTAACCTACGACCCCTAGTTGGTGTACTTGGAAGGTTCTGAAGGTGTTGCATAACAAAACCTTAATTGGGTCATTGTCTTATCATTTAACCTTTAGGGACTCTGTAGAAGCATCGTTTAGTGTGCGTAATGGCCTCCTTCCTGCATCAACCTATCCCCTCTGTGCAACCTATGGACAATGGTACTAGTGTAACCTTCACTTCACAGAACCTTCCGATGGGTTTTAACAAGGAACCATCTCCTCTTTATATCCCTATGCGGATCAATGGAAACATCGTAGTGGGTGTTCTAGTTGATCCAACGTCACAAGTAAACATAATAACCGAGGAGATTATGTTGATCAACTTCTTACATAAAGATGGGTACGATGCACCTGTGAGTACCATCCACACACATGACGGGATTTTTGTTCCCCCCTTGGGTAGTATTGTCCCGTCGGTCTTGGTTGGACCTAAATCTGTGAAACTCCTGTTTGAAATTATAACTAGGTTTGAGCTCTTTAGGGTGAAGTTGGGTATCCCTTGGTTGGTAGCTATGAACGTGGTCCTCTTGGTCATGCATAAATGTCTAAAATTTATCCACGAGGTTCCGTGAATGTAATTCACGATACCGATTATAAACCACAGGTTGCTCGTGGTAGCTAATCCTTGGACTACTCTTGGCTTGCACCTGTTGGTCCTCTTCCACCTAGGAAGAACCTTCTGCACCAAACATATCAGAATTATAAGAAAGGGCGCCTAAGGCCAAAAGTGAGATACCCTCTGTCACCTTATGTTGTTTCACATAGGGCTTGCTTAAAGCTGACAACAATGCCACTAAGGCACGAAGGAAGGAAGAAGAGAAGCGGTCCCGCGATCCTCCTTCTTCCTCTTCCAATGGTCAATCTGAAATTTTTTCTTGCTCTGCTATGGTACCATTAGATTCTTCTCCTCGTTTGTAGGAGAATCCTATCGTTCCCGCTTGGTGAAAGCCTAAGCATCCTACATTTGAACTTCCTATTTTTCTGACGGAGCCTAGACCCGTTTGGTATAACAAGAAGGTCTCTTGTGGAGAGTCCTCTTTGTCGCAACCTTCGTGGCCTCCTACCGCTCCTTCTCCTAAAGCAATGAATAGGAAGAGGCCTACTACCAAGGTGCTTGAGCCGACTCCCCCCATCGCTCCTCAACCTATTCCTCCTGCTCCCGTTCAAGAATCTGTTCCTCCACCGGAAACGACTGTAGTGGATGTTCCCATGGTTGAGCAGGGCCTTTGGTTCCTTCATAGCCTCTGGCCTCCAATTCAAAGAGTCATAGAAACCACCTTGCACGTGATCACAAGTGCCAACAAAAGGATCTCTTGGTTGAGGAGGTCACCTCGCAAAGGAAGGAGGTAGAAACAACCGCCCCTGCTTCAGGTCCTCCTACAGTGTCTTCCTCTCCCCTTCCTTCTACTTCTCTTCAATCTAGTCCTGCACTACTTCCATCTTTCATTGTGAGTACAAATATGTCTAACCCGAAGTTGGTACAGGTGTTCATCACTCCTTTGATGGAGCCTCCTTTGTTGATGTATGTTCCGGATATCCAACCTTTCCTGAAACACATGGATATGACTAACACCTTGATCATATCTACTGCAGTTCTTTCCTCCTCTTCCCCTGCACCTCTAGCCTCATCTGTGGGGAGTTCATCTCCTCTGATGAAGCAAAAGGTGGAGTGTGGTCCTTCTAGCAGCAAAGGATGTAAGAGGAGCCTGCCTTCTCCGCAAGGTGGCCTCACGTTGACTTGTTCTGTCTTGGTGATGGAACCAATCCCAGCTTCCCCTGAGTTTATCACCGCTCCTGAGTCATTCGGCGAGCCTAGTAGTGAATCTCAGGTGCAACCTATCCCTTCTGCTAAAGTTAAACACGATGCTCCTATGGGGTGCATGTTTAACTCTGTGGATAATTTTTTGACCTTGTCAGTGATCTTCATGAAATCATTGACCCTAGCTCCACAAGAGCTCGGTGAAGAAGACCTTGTGGGGCCTTCTTCCTTGGCCCTTGTTGCAGGAGGGTTGAATGCTCCTCCTCTTAACATCCCACCATTTCAGGCTCGTCCTCCTTCCCCCTACAATGATCTAGAGTGGGAAGCGGATGACCTCTTGGTTGATCAATGTTAGGAGGCCTCTTCTTGATCTTGTGTGTGTGTGTGTGTGTGTTTCATGATGTTTTCCCCCGTGCTCGTGCTATGTGTGCCTGGATGACCCTTGTCACCCCCGTTGGTGCTTGGATATAGGCATGTTTTTTGTGTTGTAAACCTTCTTCTATTTGTATCATCATTCTTCCATGTTTGTGCTTGATTTTTTAGTAAATTGGGGATGATGCAAAGCATTAGGGGCATTTAGGCTTTCCTTCCATGTTGACCCAATTTTTTATTTTTACATTTTTTCTATGCATTCTTCCTAATCTGGTTGGGGATTGATGATATTTCGCCTTGCACTACGGTTACCTATTATTTATATGAGCTTGGATAGATCTGACCCCACTAAACCAGATCCCTCTGTGCCCTTTGTTTGTATTTTTCTCCTTTTCTTTCTCTTTATCTTTTTCTCTTCTTTGCTTTAGTTGTCCCTCTCATGTGTGACAACGCCCTTCTTCAACATTCCAATTTTTAGAAAAGGAATTCGTTGCCAATGAATCATTTCTCAAAAATCCTTACAAACATTCCTTTTCAAAAATAACATTCAGAATTAGGGATCCTTTTGAAAGAATTTGAGAGTTTTTCCCCCGAGGTGGAATGGCTATAACCTTCCTCTCATGTGGGGGCATTCTCTTCCTTTATGAGAAGATCCCTTGATGATGGATCAATATGAGAAGGAAAACATTAGCTTTTTCATCCCTTGAGTGGACCCCCTTCTTCACGACAGGTTACCAAGGGACCCCTTTGAAATTTTTCCAAATTATCAACTGTCTGCTTACTTTCCTATATGGCTACTTCTTGACTCTGCAAAGTCCACTTTCCTGGGTTTCCTCCATGCAAGAGGTCTTGGGGGATACCTCCCTACAAGTATGAGAGCCTGTAGGGTGCTTCCTTTGAGCTTCCTCCATGCGAGAGATCTTGGGGGTGGCTCCCCTGCAGGTCTACGGGTCTATAGGATTCTTTCTTGGGTTTCCTCCATGCGAGAGATCTTGGGGGTTATTTTCCCTGCAGGCCTGAGTGCTTGTATGGTGCTTCTTTTGGGTTTCCTCCATGCGAGAGATCTTGGGGGTTACCTTCCTTGCAAGCCTGAGAGCTTGTAGGGTGATTCCTTTGGGTTTCCTCCATGTGAGAGATCTTGGGGATTACCTTCCCTACAAGTCTACGGGTCTGTAGGGTGCTTCCTTGGGTATTCCTCATGTGAGAGATCTTGGAGAATACCTTCCCTATAGGTCTGTGGGTTTGTAGGGCACTTTCCTAGCTTCCTCCATGTGATAGTTCTTGGGGTACACCTCCCTTGCAAGTCTACGGGCCTATAAGGTGCTTGCTTCATGGGGCTTCCTTCATGTGAGAGATCTTGGGGGTTGCCTCATTGCAGATCTATGGGCCTGTAAGACACTTTCTTCCTTCAACTTCATAGTTCTGAGAAGCTATGGAGTCCTTCTCTTCCCCTATACCCTCAGGTTCACCAGATCGTGGTCTGCTTCCTCGATGGTTCAAGTATACATTTCTAACCTTACCCCTTCCTTGATCTACTTTACTGAGCACTCATCAGTACTCGTGCTCGCTAAAGTGGGGGAAAAATGTATAAGAGTGAATTTGCACCCCTTATGAAAATTCCCCTTTTTCCCTTCTCCACTTTAGGAAACCAAGTTTGGAGGCTTAATTACACCTAAGCCCACTACATTCATCACACTTGGCACCTGTTTTGAGTGTCGGTGGGGGAATTTTTGTCAAGGACGCTCGTGCGGCGTGCTTACATCCCTAGCAGATTCCTGCAACTAAACCTATAGCGGTGTTACACTTCTCATTGGCAGTCAAGTTGTAACACCCTCTTCAGATGACTGACCCAAATATGGTTGTTTTCTTCACTCTCTCCTTCAAATTCACTCCTCCAACAAGTATTTCATCTTCTACGATCTTCTAGCAATCTCTTGTGCTCACTTCCAAACATTCTAGTAGCACTTTGGCACTCCATAGTAGAAACAACTTCACTCCATCACTCCAATAGAGAAAGTTTGGGACAACACCATTGCAATAGAGGCTCGAGTACTCTCATTCTCTCCTCCATTATCCTTGAGTGCTTTTGGTGGAGGTGGTAAGCTTCCCTTTCCACTCCTCTATTACTTGGTTGAGTAAACACATTTACTATTTTGTAGTGTTTTAGTGTTCATTATATTACATCCTTTATCATACTCGCTTTCTTGGTTGTTCGTGGTGGTGGAAACACCTAAATGGGGGTCTGACTAAGGCTAGCCCCTATACAGCCACCCAACATTTTCCTCCTCTTTGTGTGTAGGTGAACATTCTTTCAATCAGCTAGCTGGCGAATGAGTTTCTTTGTGAGATCCTTATTGCCACCCTAACTCTTGCATTTTTTACTTTATCACATTAGAGAGTATTTTGTTTACTTAATCACATTATTTTGGCCCTTTAGTAGTAGTTAGTTGGTCCATTAGCTTGTTTTCTTAGGTTTGACCTTGTCTCTTTGGTTGTATGGCCATACGGACGCCAGCGCACTTTAGAGACACCAGCATGTTGCGTTGTCGTCCAAGGACCACGCTTCCGTCCTCGGGTAGAGAGCTTCCTGAGGCATAGTGTTGAACCTGAAAAATGGCTCGCCTAGCCTCATTCTGTATTTTGGGTCTAAAGAGTGGTTGAAGGACCTTATAGTTCTCATCATTCTTGTCTTGCATATCCTAACTCCCTATTAAGCTGAGGTAAGTTAGGGAATCCTTCCACATCTTTGCCATCCATGACCTAGGGCCTTGCACATGGTGGTCCCCCTCTCTTATAGTGTTATGCTAGGTGATCATGGATATGACAAGTAAAAGTCTCATAAAGCACATAGGCTAGCAAGTTGTGTTATGCCAAGTGGCTCATGAGGCTCATGGATCCATAGGCTAGCAAGTTGTGTTATTTTCAATGTAGCTCACCAAAATGGAGCAGTGAGTTGAAACCTTATTTTCAAGGTAGCCCGCCAAAATGGAGAAGTAAAGAGACACCTGATTTTGGATTGCAACCTCTGCCTATTTTTCTGCATCGGACACGATTTGTGTAGAATCTTGTGGTAAGTCACTTTCCATGGTTTCAGTTAATTTTACTTTTCAAATCTGTACATGGTCAGGCCATATGATCCATATGATCCATTCCTTTTAATAATTTTACTAGCTGCTTGTTGACTAATAGTGATTATGTTCTTTTTTAGGCTAATTATGGAAAAGCAGATCCATCTTGTGTTGCAGAAGTTAAGGATTTATATAGAGAACTTGGAATCGAGGTTTGTTTATTCTTTTCTTTTTGGTTATGAGATATTAAAAGTGATCTTTTCTTTTTGAAGTTTTCGTTATCAAATTGCATAGTTCATAGGAGAACTTACTTTTATCAATAAAAATGATATTAAGGGCCATGTAAATTGAGTTGTCTAAATAAATTTCAAAATTTAAACTCTTAAAATTAGCTTCCACTTTTTGAGGGGGCATGCAAATCACTTTTGAAATTGAGTGTAAAAAATAGAGTAGCATGTAAAGAAAAAGGATGAACAATAATAAAGTGAAAGTGGCTCTTCTATCAACCATGTAGAGTACAATGAAAGGAGAGTAGGTATGGTAGGGGTTTAACGTTTACAGTGCAGTGGGAAAGTAGTTTAGTTGTATAGTAAATGTCATCCTACTTTGTTTTAGAACTCTTACTAAATTCCCAAAAATAGGAGTTCCCGAATGATGCCAATAGATATTATAAATAGAAAACAAACAACAATATTTTCATATAAAAACAACAAGAACTGATTCATAGGCCGTATGAAAATCTCTAACTTTTTGGCTCCCCTTTGATACTTTTTTGCATACTTATAGATTACATCTCCATGATTAATATGGACTAGAAGGGTTGAAAGGGAACATGTTAGTCTTTTCCATTTATTAGGTAATAAAGAGTTTGAAGTGACTGAAAGAATCAAATGTAGCTCTATACTCTAGATGCTTTATTCTCATTCTGTTATTAATATATCCAAATATAAACCATGATGACTTAAATCAGAACTAGAAGAAATCTCATGAAAACTACAAGAAGAGATTAGTGATTAGATGAATCATGGAAATGAAACCAACTCCATAAGCCACAACAAACAAAATATGCAATTCAAATTAGAATGCAGGCCTTCAAAGGAGTTGTCATGGATAAAGAATCATCCTCCCTTAGATCTCTTGTGAGTATGCCTGAAAGCTCTTCAGTTATCTACAATATTCACATGCTATGAGCTCTGATACAAAGATTGTGCATAGTTCTTCAAATTTTATTCAATTTGGTGCTATTATTTTTATCCTGTGATTCAGGATTCAAACCAACCCTTCTCATTAGTATTTGTCTTCTAGAACTTTCTAGAAGAGGGTAATCAAAATCAGTATTGGAATATCTGAAATTCGAAGATCCTTTCCCTCAAACTGAAGCTTTGTTCTCGACAAACCAAAGTTGAGACAAGCCAAGAACTAGTGGAAGGGAAGTTGAATGAAAACTGAGAGCAACTTAAAGCCTTCCTAAGAAAAGTGCCCTTTCCACTATAACTGTTGGTTCTAGTGTCTCCTTGTTCATTTTTTTGGCATCTCCTCATTTTTCATTTCTTGATAGAGAGCTTCTGAAAGATGTGCTAGATGTTCTTCAATCTCAACAATCAATGTTGACATAAAATGGAAGCATTTCTCTTGCAAATAAGGTGCTAAATAATTTATCCTTGAAGGAGATTTATGTGCATGAAGATAACTTCGGAGGTCTTCTAGAATATTCTTGGACCTCTCATCTATGGTATCTTTTATTTGACTAACCTCAGTTCCTAAATAAGCATTAAGGTGCAGTCTTCATCATTTTTCATCATAAATATAAAACTCAACCTAGGTAAATTGACACCTTTTAGGTCCCCTCTCTTGACAAGCCAACCCTCACTAGTAATTAATTTGTGCAAATGGGTTTCAACATCTTTGTAACTTTCCAGAGATGTAACTAGGGCTTCAAGGCATTTACCAACCTTAACTCTAGTTGACCTCCACCCTCATGCTCTTGTTTCAATTCAATTTCTTCCCGACCCTACAAATCACATACTAATAAATGGTAAGCCTTGAAATCATGCAACAAAAAAATACAAGATACAGAGCAAGCATACAACATTAAAATTGTGACTTGTAGCAATAAAAGAAAAGATGTAGTAGGAAGTTTGATATACAATCAGAAAAGGGAATTTTATGAGGATGCCTTAAGGAAGAAAATTAAAAATTAAATAAAATCATGCTACAAATTCCATTTAAATGTTCAGTTGTACATTAGATATAAACCTACTTTGTTTGAGAACTCTTACTGAATTCTGAAAAATAGGAGTTCCCAAATAACGCCAATAGATATTATAAATAGAAAACAAACAACAATATTTTCATATAAAAACAACAAGAGCCGATTCATAGGTCCTATGAAAATCTCTAACTTTTTGGCTCCCCTTTGATACTTTTCTGCATACTTATAGATTACATCTCCACGATTAATATGGACTAGAAGGGTTGAAAGGGCACATGTTAGTCTTTTCCATTTATTGGGCAATAAAGAGTTTGAAGTGACTGAAAGAATCAAATGTAGCCCTTTACTCTAGATTCTTTATTCTCATTCGGTTATTAATATATCTAGATATAAACCACGATGACTTAAATCAGAACTAGAAGAAATCTCATGAAAACTACAAGAAGAGATTAGTGATTAGATGAATCATGGAAATGAAACCAACTCCATAACCCATAGCAAACAAAATATGCAAGGAAAATGAGAATACAGGCCTTCAAAGGAGTTTTCATGGATGAAGAATCATCCTCTCTTAGATCTCTTGTGAGAATGCCTAAAAGTTCTTCAATTATCCACAATATCCAAATGCTATGATCTTTGATACAAAGATTGTGCATAGTTCTTCTCAGTTTATTCAATTTGGTGCTATTATTTTTATCATGTGATTGAGGATTCAAACCAACCCCTCTCATTAGTATTTGTCTTCCAGAACTATCTAGAAGAGGGTAATCAAAATCAATACTAGAATATCTAAAAGTCAAAGATCCTTTCCCTCAAACTGAAGCTTTGTTCTCGACAAACTAGAGCTGAAACAAGCCAATTAGAACTAGTGGAAGGGAAGTTGAATGAAAACTAAGAGCAACTAAAAGCCTTCCTAAGAAAAGTGCCCTTTCCACTATAACTATCATTTCTAGTGTCTCCTTTTTCATTTTTTCTGGCATCTCCTCATTTTTCATTTCTTGATAGAGAGCTTCTAAAAGATGTGCAAGATGTTCTTCAATCTCAACAATCAATGTTGAGATAAAATGGAAGCATTGCTCTTACAAATAAGGTGCTAAATCATTTATCCTTGAAGGAGATTTATGTGCATGAAGAAAACTTAGGAGGTCTTCCAAAATATTCTTGGACCCCTCATCTATGGTATCTTTTATTTGACTAACCTCAGTTCCTAAATAAGCATTAAGGTGACCAAACCAGTCTTCATCATTTGTCATCACAAATCTAAAACTCATCCCAAGTAAATTGACACTTTTTAGGTACCCTCTCTTGACAAGCCAACCCTCACTAGTAGTTAATTTGTGCAAATGGGTTTCAACATCTTTGAAACTTGCCAGAGATGCAACTATGGCTTCAAGGAATTTACCAACCTTAACTCTCTCATGCAGATTTGCAAATCCATCAGCTATTATTTGTTTCATCCTACTAACAAACATGCTTTCAAAAATTTCACCCCATATACTCTTTGAGTGCTTCAAAAAAATATCACACACACATTAACATGGAAACTCAACATTTGAACCAAAAACTATTTTTAGCCACTCCAAGCTCCCTTCAAATGCATCCAGACTGTCCAATGTTTCTCTGATCAATGTCTCATTCTCTGCAAGTTCCTTTCCACTTTTCACAAGATCAAGAAAATACTTTCCCCCAAGCCTATCTGTAGAGAGAATATCATCTGCACATGTCTTAAGCCATGCTAAGCAAGACTCTGATATAAATTCGCTCGAAAAAATCATCATGGTAGCTTGTAGCTTCTCTCTATGAGATTTCCACAACTGCACCTCATTGTCTGGGTTTGGAATCCCACCAAACAACTGTGATTCAGGTGGCACTACCAACACAGTATTATAAAAAAGAGGAAAATCATTTAAAACCTCCAAGAAGAGTTCCCCAACCTGACATAGCGTTACCTATATGACTCTTACCACATTACAAAAACTGGAACTGATTGCCCCCACCTTATTGGTCTATCGGTTAGACGTCTCTTCTGGTTCTAGTGATGCGTCGACAGTTCTATTTTTTCATCGGTGTGAGGATCTTCTATCGGTGGGACGAGGCCTCCTAT
The DNA here is from genome assembly GCA_007258455.2 of Sequoia sempervirens. Taxonomy (NCBI): domain Eukaryota; kingdom Viridiplantae; phylum Streptophyta; class Pinopsida; order Cupressales; family Cupressaceae; genus Sequoia; species Sequoia sempervirens. The sequence continues at coordinate 70,886 of VDFB02327733.1, read as the reverse complement.
TCCCGCGATAGTCCAATGGGGATGTCTCCACCAATGACATCCCCATCGGACCATTGAGGGAATAAGAGACCTCATCCTGCTGATAGAAGATCCTCATTCTGATGAAAAAATAGAAATGTTCCATCGACGACATCCCCATAGGACCATCGTGGGAATAGGAGACCTTGTCCCGCCGATAGAAGATCCTCGCGCCAATGAAAAAATAGAACCGTCAATGCATCGTTGGAACCAGAAGACACGTCCAACCGATAGAACCCTTGGTGTGTGAAGTCTTCTAACCATTTCTGTTAGAATGAAGCAGATGGAGTTCAAGGGAATTATTTCAAATGATATGGAAAATTTTGTTTGGAACCAAATAGAGCTGAATGGGTGTTTCAAACTCAATCAAATCTTGTTTAAAACAACCCAACATGAAGATAAGTGTACTTAGAAGATTGGGATTGTTTTTCTGATCATCATGATTTGGTTTTCAACATCTTTGTAATTTTCCAGAGATGTAACTATGGATTCAAGGCATTTACCAACCTTAACTCTAGTTGACCTCCACCCTCATGCTCTTGTTTCAATTCAGGTTCTTCCCAACCCTACAAATCATAGACTACTAAATGGAAAGCCTTGAAATCATGTAACAAAAAACTACAAGAGACAAAGCAAGCATACAACATTAAAATTGTGACTTGCAGTAGTAAAAGAAAATAAGCAGTAGGTAGTTTGATATACAATCAGAAAAGGCAATTTTATGAGGTTGTCTTAAGGAATCAAATTAAAAATTAAATAAAATCATGCTTCAAATTCCATTTAAATGTTCAGTTGTATAGTAGATGTCATCCTACTTTGTTTGAGAACTCTTATTGAATTCCAAAAAATAAGGAGTCCCCAAATGATGCCAATAGATATTATAAATAGAAAACAAACAACAATATTTTCATATAAAAACAACAAGAGTTGATTCATAGGCCCTATGAAAATCTCTAACTTTTTGGCTCCCCTTTGATACTTTTCTGCATATTTACATATTACATCTCCATGATTAATATGGACTGGAAGGGTTGAAAGGGCACATATTAGTCTTTTCCATTTATTGGGAAATAAAGAGTTTGAAGTGACTGAAAGAATCAAATGTATCTCTTTACTCTATATGCTTTATTCTTATTCAATTATTAATATATCTAGATATAAACCATGATGACTTAAATCAAAACTAGAAGAAATCTCATGAAAATTGCAAGAAGAGATCAATGATTAGATGAATCGTGGAAATGAAACCAACTCCATAAGCCAAAGCAAAAAAAATATGTAATACAAATGAGAATACAAGCCTTCAAAGGAGTTTTCATGGATAAAGAATCATCCTCCCTTAGATCTCTTGTGAGAATGCCTGAAAGCTCTTCAGTTATCCACAATATCCACATGCTATGAGCTCTGATACAAAGATTGTGCATAGTTCTTCTCAGTTTATTCAATTTGGTGCTATTATTTTTATCCTGTGATTTTGGCTTCAAACCAACCCCTCTCATTAGTATTTGTCTTCCAGAACTATCTAGAAGAGGGTAATCAAAATTAGTACTGGAATATCTGAAAGTCGAAGATCCTTTCCCTTAAACTGAAGCTTTGTTCTTGACAAACTAGAGTTGATACGAGCCAAGAACTAGTGGAAGGGAAATTGAATGGAAATGGAGAGCAACTAAAAGCCTTCCTAAGAAAAGTGCCATGTCCACTATAACTGTCGGTTCTAGTGTCTCCTTTTTCATTTTTTCTGGCATCTCCTCATTTTTCATTTCTTGATAGAGAGCTTCTGAAAGATGTGCAAGATGTTCTTCAATCTCAACAATCAATTTTGAGATAAAATAGAAGCATTTCTCTTGCAAATAAGGTGCTAAATCATTTATCCTTGAAGGAGATTTTTTTGCATGAAGAAAACTTAGGAGGTCTTCCAGAATATTCTTGGACCCCTCATCTATGGTATATTTTATTTGGCTAACCTCAGTTCCAAAATAAGTGTTAAGGCGACCAAACTATTCTTCATCATTTGTCATCATAAATCTAAAACTCAACCTAGGTAAATTGACACTTTTTAGGTCCCCTCTCTTGATAAGCCAACCCTCACTAGTAATTAATTTGTGAAAATTGGTTTCAACATCTTTGTAACTTGCCAGAGATGTAACTTCAAGGCATTTACCAACCTTAACTCTCTCACACAGATCTACAAATCCATCAACTATTATTTGTTTCATCCTACTAACAAACATGCTTTCAAAAAGTTCATCCCATAGACTCTTTGAGTGCTTCAAAACAATCTCACACACGCATTGCCATGGAAACTCAACATTTGAATCAAAAACCATTCTTATCCACTCCAAGATCCATTCAAATGCATCCAGACTATCCAATGTTTCTTTGATCAATGTCTCATTCTTTGCAAGTTCCTTGCCACCTTTCACAAGATCAAGCAAATACTTTCCCCCAAGCCTATTTGTAGAGAGAATATCATCTACACATGTCTTAATCCATGCTAAGCAAGAATTTGATATAAATTCGCTCAACAAAATCATCATGGTAGCTTGTAGCTTCTCTCTATGATATTTCCACAACTACACCTCATTCTCTAGGTTTGGAATCCCACCAAACAACTGTGATCTAGGTGGCACTACCAACACAGTCTTATAAAAAAGAGGAAAATTGTTTAGAACCTCCAAGAAGAGTTCCCCAGCCTAACATAGCATTACCTGTATGACTCTTACCACATTACAAAAAATGGAACTGATTGCCCCCACCTTATTTTGCATAAGCTTTATCTAGTACAATGTGCTCCCACCTGTTATGTGGTTGGCTAAATCCTTTTCCAAAGAATTGGTTCCTTGCCCCCATTGGATTTTTAATTCTTTTCTACCTTGGTTGAGTTCTTGAGCTGGATTAATGGAAAATTGGTTCATCAAATTTATGTGAAGGCCAAGAACTTTTCCTCTTCCTCCACCTTTCTATTATATTCTTTCATTGACTTGTTATAGGTCAAGGTTATATTTCATTCAAGTGATTTGATCTTGGTTTTTTGATGATTGGATAATGGCCCCATAATCTTGGTAGAGCATGGTGGGTTCAATATCCATATATTGATCTGCCAAAAAGGTCTCTATTGTTAGCATGGGCATTTCCAATATGGAGCCTGATAGATATCAGGAGCACCATTCAACCTCACTTAGAAAAATTTCATAAAAAATAGGCTTCAATCTCTCAATTCCTTCAATCCTCAAGCACTGTAGACAAGATATAAAACTATTTTCAGATACCCTTTAATGACTTCTAAAACATATCCCAAATTCACCATAGATTTTTGTGGAACAACCTGCAAATTGCATTTTCTTTAAAGTTTCTAAAGCCTTTTCAACATATCTAATTTGTGTATATCCTGAAATTATTGTAGTTCATTAGACCACATTTCTTTGAGGCATTTTGTTGAACACTTCAAGTGCCTTGTCTATGACCCACATTTAGCATACATGTTGGTGCAGGAGCACCTAATCTTCCATTTTCAAATTTGAAGGCCATTGCATCTTAGTAGGTCATTTTAGCATTTGAGGAGGTCATTTTATGTTAATTAGGTCTTGTGAGACCATTCACTATGAATTAGGATGATTTTAGATTCAATTCAGTAAAAGAGACAAAGTTGCAAAAAAATTGTAAAATTGCAAACTATCAAAAGTTGTTACAAGTCATTTTTGTCAAGTTTTGCAGAATTGCTAAATATAGTGCAACATGAAAAAAATTTCATGTCTGAGGAAAATAGATTCTCCTCCATCGAACAAAAAATGTGCATTGATAAATTGAATATATACTTGATATACCAATTTAAATAATAAGGAAATATTAAACTGGAGACAACCAGATAATTGAATATTTTTAACAAATAATTGATACCAATATAAAGCCATAGAATCAGGGATCTTTCATTTATTTCCTCAAAATTATATCTATCAACCAAGGTTCTAACACCCGCAAAACACAAGAAACAATCAACTTATTAGATTAAATGCAAGGTTAAAATCATGATTCCTCAAGAAATTCATTTGAATGTAAAAGAAGAGGAACAAAATGAAGAACACAATAAACTTGAAACAAAATATCAAATCCTATTCTAAAACCAAACAAACTCTCAATCTCTTGAGGGAGTTTCTACCAATTTGATGTGAAAATTGGCCCTTTCCCAACTCCAATGATGCAAGCTTGATGAATGTTGATGAATAATCCACTTTGATGAATTATGGTGAGTGCTTCAAGACCAAAATCTGCATAACCTAGCTACAAATTTGAAAATGTGGATGGGGATTGCTAAATATTTGAGCATAGTAAGTTTACTCAAATTGTGGATGGATGAAATGAGGAGATTAGCCTCTTATTTATAGATTGACAAGTTGAAAGCATGCCCAAAATAGAGCAATGTGGGACTAAGAATTAGCCAATAGCAAAGTGCCACTTGTCAACTTGTGAGTGGATGAAGGATGTGCAAGTTTTGATGATTTTGCCAATAAATGCATATTTTTGAATTTTGAATTTGTTGAAATGACATGCAAGAGGGAAGAAAGAATGCATTGAATTCCACTTGGCTCAAGGCCAAGGACATGTAAGATGGAGTAAATGTCTTGTTGGATGTACATGTCAACTTAGGCTTTGAATTCAAACTTGAAGAATATATTCCTTAAAAGATGCCTTGTTGAAGAAAATAGAGATTTTATAAATCAATTAAATCTATTTTCATGTGCAAGTTGCAAAATCTAGAGGATTTGAGTGATTAAGATTAAATTAATCGGGATTTGATTCATTTAAGAGGAGATTAGGTGATTTGACTATTTGATTTAGATTTGTGGGTTGAAATAAATCAAAAAGAGATGAAAATGATTCAGACCTAGTTAAATAAATATTTTGATTTATTTAACCAAAGGGGGTGATGTTAGATTAAATTAGATAAATTTTTGATTTATTTAATTTAATTAGATGAACTTTAGAGATTTAATCAAATAATATGGATTATTTAATTAAATAAAGATAGGAAGATGAAATGACCTAACTAATTACACAGAGACAATGATTTAATTAAATCGAGGGATTTATTTAATTAAAAGGAGAATTATGATGACTTTAATCAAATAAGGCTATTTGATTAAATGGTTAGATAGAGGGATAATTTAGGATGAGGTGATGTTAGTAGATCAAGATCGAGTGTGCGATATCAATCTGTATATTTTCTATGTCTACATTTTGCCCCTCTTTGAGGTGATGCACTTGTTGCATTGGTTCAAAGAAGAAACTAGCTTGATCAAAATTCAAAAAAAATCTAATTTTTTAGATGCCCCACTATTGCCCCAGTGAGAAGAATTATGCTGGTATACTGCCCCCTTGAGAGATCGAGTGGAAATACTAATTTTCAATCGAGATCGCGATAAAATGTGAGAGGAGTGGTTCTACTAATTAGAGGATGAAAGACAATTCTTTAGAAAGATCATATATTTGACGTAGACAATTTTGATGATGTATAGATAGTCATCGACCATGGGTAGCCTCATGTATATTTTGATATATTACACACAATTGATCTTGATTTGTACCATGACAATTACATTATTGATGATATAAATGAGATGATTATGATGTTTGGATGATATGATGATGCATGGATGATATGGATGCACATGATATGATATGATTATGATTTTATGATTATGCAAATAGATGATAAATGTATGGTTTATGAGATGTTTAGAATAACTAATCTATATTATCCAATGATGGGGATGAATGCATGTGGTATGATTAATGCTTTCTATATGATATGATATGCATTATGCAGCATGCTGGCAGTTTTTTGGATGCAAGATAGATGCAATGGTGATGATTTATGATTAAATGTCATGGTACCATGTTAGCGCAAAAAGCAAGAGATAGAAAAAAACAAGAGATTCCAACAAGACATGAGATGATGATGATGATGATGATTACTTGCCGAGGAGTTGGGATTTTCAAAGGGCCAATTACCTTATGTTTGATAACACATGTAGGCACGATGCATCAGGGTATAAAGAACCAGGATGGCGTTGTACCTAATGCGATGGAATTTGACTCGACAAACAAATAGGATTATTCTTGTTCACACTTGACATACAGAAACCTTTCTAGGACGTACCTAACAAAGCAAGTATTCGCCAAGTTATATTATAAGAACGTCCAACAAGCGAAGTAGATAAAAATATAATGATCGTTGCCCCTATAGACACCTAAATTTGGACACTTAATTTATCCAAATTTATCCCCTTTTGTCTAAGCATCCCCTTATTTGCATTAATTAAATAATATCACTATTATTTAATTAATATCCTTAATTCTGTCAAATCCCTAAGGTATTTAATTAATAAATAAATACCTTATCTCTTTAATCCTCCTTTTCATCAAATGAATTATTCCTCATATGTCCCATCCTCCATCATTTTTATCTAATCCTAATCCATCTTCTAATCTCATCATTAGGGATGTGCACATGCCTAATCCTTGATTAGGATGTGTCACATCCTCCAACTTTTGCAAGTTGGCCTCTAATCTCTCTTAGCCACCTAACCCTCCTCTAATCCTTCATTAACTAGCCTAATCAACCTCTCAAGAAATTTTTATCCTTCTAAAGAATATTAAATTCTTTTTTCTCTTCCCCATGTGATCTTTGACTTGTCACATCAAGTCACATGTGAAATCTAACCCTCTTCTAATGTGTCATTAATTTGTCTAATCAAATATTTGCACAACCTTAATCACTCAATTAGGTCAACCTAATCTCCATGTCATGTGTCCTAAGTCAACCCTATTAAATGCTTTCTCTTTTTGGAGAAGGCACCCCTTTCCCCATGTGAATTTTTAATTAACATTTAATCCCCCAATGCATTTAAAGGAATTTTAAATTCCATTTTTCATCCCCATAAGGATATTTGAGGAATTTTTAATTCCTCACATGTTTTTTCACCCACATGGGGACAAGTACCTCCTTTATGAGGAGATCTTGTCGAATCCTAAGGTACTATGTACCACCTCCATGTCATGTACTATCCTTCCACCTCATCTACACATCATTTTTTTAAGCCATATCACATACCACATGTCAAGATGTGAGGGCTTGTGAGTTCTCAACTCACCTTATCCCTACATCTTGATCTTGGTGGCTTAATCTTGACCATCCATTTCCCTAGAGAATTTCAAATTCTCTATAAATACCCCCTCTTTTCTCTCATTTTGGGAGAGATCATTGATAGTAGCCAAACTCTTGCAAAAAAATTCCTTGAGCCATACTTAACCATTTTTCATACTTGCATCCTCTTTTCACTCATTTTCCATCTTCATTCCACCTTATAGCTTGCATCTCTTTCCATCCAAGGAGCATACAACACCAAAGATCGAAGGGCCAACCAAATGATTGATTCGACACAAGGTAAAAAGTTCCATTTTATTTTGTATTCAATCCAACTAGGCTAATCTCGAGGTGTAGAGTGTTTTTAGTGTTATTTGCTCTCTTTTGTTTGTTGTTCATTTTCTAACACTTAAATTTTCCCTATCACATTTTTGGCACGCCCAGTGGGACCCACAAACAAGTCTCTTGCTTTCACATTTGCTATTTTTTGACTTTTTGCAGGTATAGGTTACAGACGGGTGGACCTAACCTATAGAGGGGTGGATTTGACCTTCCTGGGGTGGACTCAACCTACAGGGGTGGACCTGACCTAACAGACAGGTGGACTTGCCCTCCACAGGCAGACCTGACCTTTCCCAGGGGTGGACCTGCCTTCCATAGACCTTAGAAGTTGTTTTTAGCAAACTTTTCACGGAGGGGCGGACCTGACCTGCAGACAGCCAGATTTTCCCTGATAGACAACTGGTTTTTCCTTGACATACAACCGGATTTGACCTGTAGACAGCCGAACCTGAGCTCTACACAGCTGGATTTTCCCTAGACAATTTTTTCTAGAAGGTAAAATTTCACTTTTTAGCAATCTTTTTTGTTGTTTTAAGGGTTTTTAACCCCTAATTTAGGAACATAGTTTAACTAGGAGGTGTCAATCAAACTTGTTTTTCATGTTTGTGGGTGAGCTATTTGACGTATCCAATCCCCTTGCGCCATTTGACTATCCTAGGTGATGAGAAATCATAGCTTACCACATCCTTTGAGTCCACCTCTTTTATTTTTCTTAGTGGGACCTGCTTGGGGATTTCATCACCCCAAGGGATGATTCCAACCACGCGTACCGACAGGGTATATAAAGGGGGGAGAGTGAAAGCTATACCTCAATCCAACTATGTTGTAATTGGCAAAGCATCGAGATGATGTGAAGAGTTGGTATGAGCCTTTAAGGTTCCTGACTCACACTTGTAACGGGTTGGTGTTCACGGTTTGGGCCTCACGTATCGAGTGTATATCAAGGACTCCCTAGTAACCATGTTTATCCTAGATTAGAGGACTTTGTCGAGCATACCCTTTCTACTAGACTTAGGCTTGTGCTGTCTGAATTGTCTTTTTTGTGCAAAACCAGTGATTGTTTGATTTATTTCACTCAACCATATCCTTTTGATTGATGATTGTTGTGTTTTGAGTCCTTTTCCTTAGTATTTTTGTCAAAAGTCAAGTTAAACCTGTAGATAGCCAGATTTGACCTGCAAACAATCGGACTTGACCTACAAACAGCCAGACTTGACCTTTGCACAACCGGATTTTCCCCCCTCTGTAAAAAAATTGACCTCTATAGGCGGACTTGACTCATCGAGGGGCGGACCTAACCCTTGACCCACCCCTTTAAGGCATGTTTTGGAAAATTTTGACCATCTTGTATTCCTTGGGCAGACCTGTCCTTCACAGGGGCAGATCCGACCTATAAACCAGTCCTTTTGGAGCCCGTTTTAGCCAAATTTGACCAACTTTTGCTCCTTGGGCGGACCTGACCCATCTAGTGGCGGACCTGACCTTTGACCCACCCCTTTCAGGCCTGTTTTGATAAAATTTGACCATCTTTTGTTCCTTGGGCGGACCTGACCTTTGACCCACCCCTTTCAGGCCTGTCTTAACAAAATTTGACCAACTTTTGCTCCTTGGGCAGACCTGACCTTTGACCCACCCCTTTCAGGCTTGTTTTAACAAAATTTGACCAACTTTTGCTCCTTGGGTGGACCTGACCCATCTAAGGGTAGACCTGACCTTTCCCAGGGGCGAACCTGCCCTCCACAGTCTCAAGAAAGTGTTTTGGGCAAGTTCTTCATAAACAGCTAGATTTTCCCTGCCAGACAGCCAGATTTTCCCTGCCAGACAGCCGGATTTTCCCTAATAGACAACCAGATTTGGCCCTACCAGACAGTTGGATTTTCCTTGACAGGAAACTGGATTTTCCCTACTAGGCAGCTAGATTTTCCCTGACAGATAGTCGGATTTTCCCTAACAGATAGCCATATATGCCCTACCATTTGCACACTATTTGCTCATTTTCCTTTGTTCAAGTGCTAATCTTCTTAATTTTTCGTGCTCTTTCCAACGACATATACCACTTCATACTTTCAAAAAGCTTCCCGGGGCCCCTTTTCCTTCCCCATCCACCTTCTCGAGGGGGGCATACCCTACCATTATTTTTCAATCTTCCATCATAAACCTTCTCTTGTGAGACCAGGGCATCCCCTCTAGACAACCATATATGCCCTCCTCTGGAGCCTTACCCGCCCTCCTCTGAAGTCATACCTTCCCTCCTCAACAATCCTGATCAATCATTTACTCATTCTAAGTAATCTTTCAACTATTCCAAACCTTCATCTTCTCGTTTCGAGAATCATTCATCCGTTGTGAGCAGTCGTTCATCTATTCTGGTCAATCATCTACTCATTTTGAGTATTCATTCATCCATTTTTATCATCCTTTCCCCATCCAAATCCCTTGAACTTCGAGTTACTATCTAAATTGACCACAGTATCTAATCTGATCATCATCATCAACATCTACTTAGGATTGTCATCTATCCTAAGTTAATCATCATCTTCGACCCAATCAATACATTTTCAATCTCAAAATGGATTTGGTGCTGCAATCATACATTTATCCTTTAATCTGATCAATCAACATCCTAAGTCACCTAGGATAATCTCTAAACGGGGTTTACAGTCCCTCTCGTCATCCTATCGGATCCATTAGTCAATCTTATCAATCAATCGATCAATCCAATCCAGTCCAATCGCATCCTTATCCAATCACCTTCAACCTAATCAATCTACTTCCATCTCGAAGCAGATTCGGTGTCAATCATCTAAATCAATCCCATCACATCATCCAATCATCCTAATATGAGCTTTAATCCAATCCTGATCTGAGCTTACCCTAAATCCCGATTTGAGCTTTATTCCATTCCCATCCAAAAATCTTTGATCCATCCTCTTTATCCTTTCATCATCATGAATTCTTATCCTCCATCAATAGTGGTCGAGGGAAACCCTAATTACGTCGACAACGATAACAAAAGTCTTGTCGATCAAGTAGAATGTGACATAGATCCCCTTGACACTATCATTGCTACTAAGTTTTCTCCACCCGCTTTCCAAAATCCAAGCATCCCTTCGAGTTATCCTGTTATGTCTTCATCCATGCCTAATCATGCTCCCTATGCTACCTATGACAAGGGATACCCATCATATCCATCATATCCTTCATCTACATCATCCCCTTATCCTCGTTTTCCATCACAATACCCCTATCCTAATCCCCTGTCCACATCCTCCTATCTCAATCCTTCATCTGCATATACCCACTACCCCAATCTTCCATACCAATCTGCTCACCCTAATCCTACATTCACACCTTCCTATTCTAATCCAACATCCACACCAACCTATCCTTATCCCAATCCGACATCCAAAGTTCCCTATCTCCATCCGCCACCTCAATCTTCCCATCCTAATCCACCATTCCCACACCCTTACTACAATCCACCACCCGCATCCTCATGTCCTAATTCACCATGCCAATAACCCTATCTTAACCCTTCACCTAATCCCCCATCTATTCCCAGTCCTGCATCCAATCCATTCCCCTATCTAATCCTAGTCCACCAATCTCTAGTCCTAATCCCCCACCAACCCATAATCCTTCATCCACTCCTACCTCTCCATCCAAACCTAGAGTATGCAAGTTCCTCACTCCAAAAATTCTCCAAGGATTTATAACAAAGAAGACATCTCCCACTCCACCCCTTTAAGTCATGGAATCATGCCATCCCAACCCATCATCCACGGTCATTAGTGACGAGACCCTTCTCCACCCAACACCTATCACTGATGATACCACCCTTAGCACCACTCAA
>VDFB02327733.1:0-59429 GCA_007258455.2 Sequoia sempervirens | reverse complement strand
AATTAGTAGTTTAGAAAGTAGACTCGGAGCACTGCGGTCCTTGTTTTTGTTCCATCTAAAATTTTTGAGTGTAGCTATCCTCAATTTCACGTCCAAGGTTAGTATTTCCTGATTTCAGAAAAAAAGTGGCCACTTAAGCCCCTTTTTTGGGAACCATCTTGGTGCACTTACCCTAAGATACTCTGAGGATCAAACATAGAATTTCCTCTGGTGGATGCCATTGATGGGCTGATCAAGTGGTTCACCTTTGAATGTTGATAAATGATATGCTCCCGACCCATAAGTTGATGTGATAACAAATGGACTTAACCAGTTAGGATCAAACTTTCCTTTCTTCTCACATGCTTGTTGATTTTCCTAATTTTCCTTGAGTACCAAATCCCCTACTTCAAATATGTGTGCGATAAAATTCTTATTTTAGCTGCAATGGAGGTGATTTTGGTATACTTGCAAGTGGTTTAGTGTCTTGGTGCATTTCATCAAGTAACTCTAGGTCCTAGTAATCTTGTACTCTTCCTCATCTATGAGATGGTGTAGAGAAACTCAGAGTGAAGGGAGCTCGACCTTTATAGGAAAAATTGATCAACTCCAAAGATGAGGGAATATGGGGTTATGCCTATGGGTGTATGAATGCTAGTTTGATTGGCCCATAGTGCAAGGTTGAGTTGGATTGTCAGTCATGGCCAACATCACTGAATTTTTTTTTAGGATTTTCAATATTGTTTTGTTCAATGCCTCAGCTTGACCATTGCATTATGGGTAATAAGGAGTTAAGAAATAGTGTTAGATATGGAACTTGTTGCATAGATCACAAAAATCCTAGTTTTTGAATGGTATACCATTGTTAGTGACAATGGATGAAGGGATCTCATACCGAAAAATGATGTAATTCAAGATTAATTTGGATTTTTTTTTGGTAATATCAGTAAGTGGAATAGATTCGATCCATTTAGTGAAATATGTTGTGTCGGTAATTATGAATTTATGTCCATCAGAGGATTGTGGATTATTTTTTCCTATGAGGTTGAGTCCCAACTATGAGAAAGACCATAATGAGGTAGCTTCTTGTAGTTCCTATGCAAGTGCATGTATGTTGTACCCCAAATTAAAGTTTTTGCTACACTTAGGCATTTTGAAGAAATGAGTAAAAGTCTTGTCAAAACTATCAAAAAAGGTAAAAATTGAGGTTTGCATGTCTTGCATGAGGATCAAAAACTTGAAATTTTCAAAATCAGATGATTTGGGTCTACTCAGAGCGCCCAAGTCTACAAAACCCAGATCTCAATTTTTTGACCCTACTTTTTAGGAAAATTGCTATTTTTGGAAACTTTCTAAAAATAGAACATTTTTTGGGTTTTTTTTTAAAACGGATGCTGGAAATTTTTTCTAAAAAATAAAAATTCTGGCTATTAGGGTTCAAACTAATTTTGATTGGTCAAAAATACTTCCTCATCAGGCTGGTGCAGCTAGAATAAAAAATGATCAATTTTTCCCTAGTGGGTCTATTCTACTTTTTTTTAAAATTTTAGAAAGCATTTTGAGAGCTCTAAAGCCATTAATGGAGGTCAGTCAACTTCCAGGAGTCAGTTTCAAACATTCAAACACTAGGTGTGCACACAGAATGAAGAATGGAGAAAGGAAGGTGTGAAAGTTAAAAAATGCAAAATTTTGGCTAACACTAGAGATCTAGGCACCCCAGCTTAGTCTAGGCGCCCAAACCTTCAAGCCTTAGAATTTTTTTCCATTTCCAGTGAGCAAGGAAAAGGAAAGCATGTCAAACAAAGGAAGGAGTTGAAATCTATAGAATTAAAACTAAGTCTGGAAGCCATGGGCACCCCAGAGGGAGATAGGTACCCAACTTTTCAAGGCATCAAATGGTGAAATTAGGGCTTGTGCTCCTAGGAAATGTTGCTCAGATCCTTCCCAGCTCCGCAATGAGTCTGGTAGCACAATCATCATATCAACCAATCATTCAGAATTTGAGGTCAAACAGAGAGGTGACAACCAAGTGGTAGGATGCAAACCATGAAAATAACAAGAAAAATTAAGTTGGGAACTCTAGGTGCCCCAGGTGCTCAGGGGTGCCCAAACTTTTGGAGGACCTAATCCAACAATTAGGGTTTGTAGATGTGCTCAATCTCTTTAGTATTTTGTTAGCTTTGCAGTGGATGGCTTCGTTAGATCATCAGACTTGTTAATCACTGAAAAATCCATATCAAGCTAAAGGTATAACATGAAGGTTCAAGTTTGAAGAATGAAAATCAAGCAAAAATTGTTGTCTGGAGGAGTTGGGCACCCCAAAAGGAGATAGGTGCCCAAGCTTTTGAGGGCCTAAATGGATGAATTTGTAGTCAACACCTCCAACATGATTTCCTTAGATTTGAAGCATCTTTCCAACGAAATCATTAGCACGTTCATCAAAGTTGGTAGTCATCAGATATCGAAGGAAGAACAGAAGGAAAAACATGAGAAAAATGATAGAAGTCAAAAGCAAGGTTAAAAAAATAGAAAATAAACTAACTTTGGAGGAGTTGGGCGCCCCAACTAGCCAGGGGCGTCCAAGCTCTTGACCCTCGAGATGTAGCTTTCAGGAGATGTAGCTCCCAAGAGACCCCCTTCATAATCAATCAGGCTATCCAGTGGATCTGACATTCAGTCGATCGGATCAATCTAACTCTCAGAATCAACAATTCATCAGAAAATCAAAGGGAAACAAGCAAGAACTTACAGAATGAAAAAATGGCTAACACTGGTAATGGTGGGTGCCCCAGGAGGAGATGGGCGCCCATGATTTTGAAGGTCAAAATGAAGTTTTTAGTCAAAGTTGCCTCCAGAACAATCTCACCAGATTTGATCAAGCTTCGTGATGAATCATTCAACTCATCTGTAGGATTGATCTGGAGGCTGGAAATCAAATTCAAATTAGGGTTTCAAAGTCAAGAAAAAGTTGAAATTGTCAGAAAAATGACTAAGTTTGATGAAGATAGGCGCCTCCAACCAAGAAGGACACCCAAGAAGCCATACCTTAGCAAAAAATTTCAAAATTTCAAATTTTCATGAAGAAGAAAAACATCTAAGTTCAATGCACAAGCTCAGGCTAGGGTTTGAGAAGTGAAAGAAAAAAAAGAAAGCAAATTTTCTCATCCTCAAACTTATTTAAGGCGTTCTTTTCTTTCATTTTTCACGTTTTCTTGCAAGTGGCATCCAAGTTAGAGAGGAGCAACAAACAAAAGTTTTTCTTCAATTCAGATTGGAGAACCAAAATTCAATGCTTTTTCAAAGTTCTTCATAAATTTCAGACCAACAGACAAAGGAGCTCTCTTTTTCATGTTTTTTTCATCAGAACATCAATTTTTTTTTAAGGAGGTCAAGGTTTTCAATTTTCAGCGATCTGGGTCATCTCAGTTCATGTTTCTGAATAATTTTGAAGAAATTTTTCAAGTTGCAATAGCTACTTTTTTTATGCATCTCCAAGAAATCATCAAAATTTTCAAGATTTGATCATCTAGGTCCTTCTAAAACATACTTCTGAGCAAAACCCAGATCACAACTTTTTCAAGAAAAATTTTAGATTCTAGGGTTTGCTTCTTTTTCAATCAACCTTTAGTATTTTCAACATCTGATCAACTGGGTTCATCTCAAATGTGCTTCTAAACAAAACCCAGGTGCCATCTTTTTTCAAGAAAATCTGAAGAAATTAGGGTTTGCTACTTTTTCAGTCTACACTCAAAATTTTCAAAAATGAACGATCTCGTTCTTCTTGTAATGAAATTCTGAACAAAACCCATATCTCATAATTTTTTTGAAAAAATTCATTCGTTTGAAGAAGAAAAACCAGCAAGCTAAATTTAGAAAGTTGTGCAAAACTTGACCGAATATAGGCAAGTTTACAGTCAATCTTCAAGGTTTTCAGTATGGAGTACACTCCCCTCGAGTTCAAGATCAAATCAGCACTATATCACGACTTCATCAAAACAACTAAGACTGACTTGCACCATATCAAACCAGTATTCAACTTGTGAGCATTGTAAGATGCAGGCAATGTTGCAGTCATGCACCTTGGTCACTCCGGACTACTAGCAGCAACATCCATTCCTATTTCAATGCAGAGTCTGGAATTTGTAATTGCTTGCATCAAGCATTACAATCCGACGACTCAGAAGATTCAATCGGTAGATGGTAGAGTGATTTGCAGCCTAAAGCCAGACATGATTGAAAAATGCTTCTGAATACCACCCTGGCCTGAAAGTGTAACTATCTCCAAGGAAGAATATGGAAGGGTATGGGATATGCATAAGGAGAAATACAACAAGAAGATTGCACAAAAATGGATGAAAGAAAAACATAAGACTCTTCCAAAGAACATCGGGCAAGGGGAATTCAAAGATGAAATTGCTATAATGATCACCCTGCTCAACCAGATCAATGTTCAAGAGGATGCTACGAAGTTCCAGCCCTGGATGTTTTATGTTATACCTCATATCATGAAAAAGACAGAATTCTATGATTGGTCAACCTTAATCAGTGATAGCCTCCATCAACAAATAACTGAATACTTCCATATTCACGAGTTCTACATGGTCTCCTACCTTGTCTACCTAGTGGCCTTCCAAGGAAAATTCAGAGGGTTGAACACTGAGGGGTCTCTGAATGTACAACATGTCTACAATTATTACCCTCAGTTGGAATTCATAGAGTCATCACACCATTACAAGAGAGTAAACAAGGCTTTCCTAATGTATATAGTGTGAGACCTGGATAATGAGTTGCATGTATGTATTTCCTTGACTGCCATGGAAGCAATGGTGAGGTGGGAAGATTGGTTCATATAGTTTCCTACCTTCTCCTACATCAGAGTCTACGGCTTCTCTAGTGCTCCACTCATGTTGCTAAGGTACCCATTAGATGAAGTTGTTTTCATGGAATTCCTAAGGCAAGCATATGATGTCCAAATAGTTTTGTGTAATAGAAAGAAGCCTGCCTTCAACTTTCCATTTGGGTTGGGAATTTACACATGTAGATCACCAACAGATGCCAAGTCCATGGGTGATGAGTTGGCTAAACTTGTTCTCAAGCCATACAACGAGAGACAATCATACAACCTTCATGGTTTCTTCACATCCTAGCTTGAGAAGAACTATGCTCGTGTACCCACACTTGAATATTTTTGGGCCAACTGTAGAGATGAGTTTGAGGTATGGAGGCATAGTTACAATAGGTTCACTCTCCATCAAATTAAAGACTTCTTGTCAGCGGATATCAAGGGACTTTTAGATGATGATGGAGATGTACTTCTCCCAATGTACACTCACAAACAAATTGAGCAACAACCTCTTCCACATGTCAAATAGGCCAACAAAGAAAACATCTTGGTGGAAGAGAGAACATGCCAATTCATTGAGCATAGCAATACTTTCTTGGTCCTCAAGAGGAAGAAATCCATTCTAGCAGCAGAGCCGCCAAGAATACAGTCATCACTTCCCTCTTCTTCCAAAGAACAACCAAAAATGAAGGTTATAAGTCAGTCTCAAGAGGGTGTAAAGGGCACCAGATCAACAAAAAATGTAAGAAGAAGGTTGGACTTTTCAAATATAGTCATACAGGATCAGCCAATAGTTGAAGCAGAAGCTCCTCTAGAGCAGAACGTACCTCAAAAGGAAATAGAAGATGTGCCTTTGACACATGATTCTCCACCAATGCCAAGGTCTTCACCAGTTCACATTGATCTAGAGGGTGAAGAAGATGAAGGAGTTGCAACTGAACCTCCCAGGGAAGTTAGTAGAGATACCACATCTTGGCTTGAGAGCTCCCTAGGAAGGAAGAGAAGAAGACCTTCATATCAGCTGAATTTTGATGATCTTAACAATGTTTATCAAGAGGCACCTAAAAAGAAAGCAAAGAAACAAATTCACTTTGAGAGAAATACTGATGGTGAGATGATTATGGAGACTGCTACACCTCCTGAAGATAGAAACAAAGATGAAGTGGATGTGGATGATTTCATAATGGTTAAATCCAATCTTAGCAAAAACACTAGGAATGCAGATGTTAGTTTGTTCAAAGTTGCATCTAAAACTCTTCAAGAGAGAGTGTTGAAAGATGGAGAAGATAAGGCATCCCTCAAGGCTGAAATCTGACAACTCAGGCTATACATTTCTAATCTTGTTCATGGCACTTCACAGGATACTCAGTTGTTGCCCTAGGTTTTAGAGACACCATTTGATCATCAACAGTTGAGACAGTTAATAATATGTGGGAAGCAAACACAAGAATGGATTGAAGGATTCATCATCAGAGGAAAAGAAATCTTGGCATAGATGTTTTAGCTAAGGGATAGTGCACATGACTTATGCCAAGGGATTCAAGGATTTGAAAAATCAATGGTAGAGGTGAAACCTAGGCACAAAATCATCATTGTAGATTTGGATACAACTTATGGCTCCATGGTTTGAAGATAACACAAAAAACAAATCCTTGCATGGAAAGAATGTCATATCTTCAAGGTGAGAACCTATGAGAGGATATTTGAGGAGTTTATTGTATATAGATAAAGGGTAATTGAGGCTCTTCTGTTCATAAGCAAGTTTGTTGCAGAGATCCCTTCTCGGTATAGTCATGATGATGGTTCCTATGTTGGACTTGATGAAGTGCAAGCCCAGTTTCAGAATGTTGTTCGTGGCAATGATGGCAACAATCTGGTTGGTGGAAAGATGGGTCAGATTTCCATGATGTTAGCGAGGTTTGAGAAAGTAGCCAATGAGGTTGAATATTTTTTGATATCGATTGTAGATGGAGAAGAAATCCTAGAAAAGTGAAACTTTGCTATAGATAGTATTGGTGTACCTGACAGAGACACAGTTTCCAGCTTTTTGGTAGATGTGATAGAGATTTAAAGCAACAATCATCTAGAAGCTTTCTTTTTTCTTTCTTTCTATTCTCATCACAATTCTTATCTACTCTTTGAAGAAGAGAAAGAAAACAAATTGTAATAGTTGGCATTTCCTGTTTTCATGCTTTCTTAGATGGTTAGATGTTTATCTTCTTTAGTTTTGGAAATAAAGTGCTTGCATGTTGGAAATCCTTAGTTGTAAAAGCAAGGGGATTGTAGGGTTCCCTACCTCTTGCTTGTCTACAAATAAGAGTGTTTTCTCATTGTTTTCTTAGCAGTGCTTGTGATAGCAAATTGCAAGCTTGTAATGCTGCAAGTTGTTATTCAGTGTCAGTTCACTTTGTGTAAGAACAAGCTTGCATGCCTCTTTAGCTACAAGTTATTATTCAGTGCATGTGTTTTGTGTTAATGTATTCTGGTTTGATGGTTAAACTGTAAGCCTATTTTTCCACAATCATATTGTCACAGAAGTGTAATCCTTTGTTCTTGAAATTTGAGAAAATAAAGTCTTGTGCCTGCTTTGTTGCCCTAATATAAAGTCTCAAATTTTCATTTATTGTGTTATGCTTATATAATCTCAATTTCATCTTGCATTGAAAGTAAGTAGATGTGAGTTGGAAAAGAGTTTATTTAAGTATTCTGTCAGAGAATCCTTCCTTGTCCATTTCTAACTCTCTTGCTTTGCGTTTACTTGAGAAGTTAGAAACGTCATTAGAGTAGGCTTAGTTGTAGTTGAACTTATAAAATAGAAAATATCAGCTACAACACTTGAGTTTTATAACCTTGTGCTCTTAGCTAAACAAAAAGATAGGAAAATTATTTTTAATTTACTTTCTTAAGCAACATCAGCAAAGAGGGAGCTTCCCCTCCTAATTTGAAGAGTAGTTTATCTGTGCATAGTTGTTTGTTTCTAATTCACATTCCAAAGGTGTGAATTAAAATGCCAACAATGTATAAGATTACCATGTTGTTGACACTTTAGATATTTGAGTGTAGACTAGCAGGCATCCTATTCCATTTTCGACCTATAGTAACCAACTCTGATTAATTTCTTGGATGTATTTGGACCACTAGCATGGGCCCCACAAATACCGTATTGTACTTCTTGTAGGCTAGTTTGTGCATCTTCCAAGTTAAGACACATAAGGAGAGTATCGTCAAATCTCCTTCGATATAATGTATCATCAAGGATAAGGAAGCTGGATGAATGAGGAATGAATGTTTTTCTTTGGTTATTAGATAGGTCGAGTGGAAGGGTTTGTTGATGAAGGTAGCTATATATGTCTTGATACCAAGGGGAATTGGGACCAATTATTTCACACACAAGTTTAGACTCTAGGACATCAAATCTAGGGACCAAAAGTTGTTCTACTAATAATTTACATTGTTGAGTATTGTGTGGCATATCTAGGAGAGATCCAATGGTAGCCATGGTGTTTTCTACCTTGTTGTTGGGTCTTAGAACCTATTCAAATGTGATATCAATGAAGTACTTCTTGAGACTATCCACCATTTTCTTGTGAGGTAGAATTTTTTCATCTTTGGTTTGGTACTCATCATTCACATGTCTTATAACTAGTTGAGAATATATGCAAACTTGAATTTTCTTGAGTTTTCATTGTATTTCCGTTATAAGTCTAGTTATTAGTGGTTCATACTCTGTTAAATTGTATGTACACAAAAATTCCAAATGATATGATTTAGGTATACAATCACCTTGGGGGTGATAAATAGTACACTTTTTCCTGAGTCATGTTGTGTGTACAAGCTGTCAAAGTACAATTTTCATATATGAGCTAGGGTGATTATGAATATACCCTCATTCAAAAAATCTCAAACTATTGGGTGATCATTTGTAATAGGGGCATCTACTAGTTGATTTGCAATGACTTGACCTTTGATCACCTTCCTATTGATATATTCAATGTCGAATTCGCTTAGGATCATTACTCATTTAGCTAGGTGACCTATGAGCATGACCTTGTTCAACATATACTTGAGATGATCTATCTTTGCAATAATTTTATTTTGGTGGTTAAGCATATAATGTATCATCTTCTATGACACAAAAATAACTACTAAACATGCACGTTCGATTGGTGAATAATGGATTTTGTAAGCTACCAAAGTATGACTAATGTAATAGAATACCCTTTCTCTAATTGTGTCATCATGTTGTGTAAGGAGTGCACCTAGTGTTGCTGGTGTGGTAGATATGTACAATAGTAGAGGCATGTCCTAAACTAATGGCATTAGTACTAGACGAGATGCCAAATAATCTTTGAGTTGCTAGAATACCTTTTGATAATTTTTGTCCCATTTAAAGGTAGCAACTTGATGCAAAAGGTGTGTAAATGGTTGACACTTATCTACTAGCTATGAAATAAATTAGCGAATAGATTGGATCTTTCCCTATAAACTTTGTAGTTATTTAAGAGTGGTGGGAGGAGGCATGCCAATAATTTCTTTTTCCTTCACTGGGTCGACCTCAATGGCTTTTTTGGACACAATGTATCTAAATAACATCCCAGATGTCACCCTAAAGACACATTTATTAGGATTTAGCCAAAGGTTATACTACTCCAGCCTATCAAAAATTCTAGCCAATTTGTCAAGATAGCCTTCCCTAGTGATGGATTTTTCTAATAGATCATCAACATAGTCTTCCATCAAGATATGCATCATGTCATGGAAGATGGTTGTCATAGCCCATTAATAGGTAGATTTGGTGTTTTTAAGACTGAAAGGAATGACATTATGACAAAATGTCCCCCATGGACAGGTGAATACCATTTTATGTTGGTCTTCAATGGCAATGCAAATTTGATTGTAACCCAAGAATCCATCCATTAAGGATAATATTTTGTGCCATGTTAAATCTACAATCATATCTATGTTAGGTAAAGGGAAATCATCTTTCGAGCATGCCTTGTTTAGATCTGTGAAGTCTATGCATATGTGGATGCCCCCAATGGGTTTTGTGACAGGAACCAAGTTTGATATCTATTCAACATAATCAACTGGTCAGATGAAGCCCACATCTAACAACTTATGAAGTTTTTCTTTGACCAACAATGCTATCTATAGGTGCATTTTGCATAGCTTTTGTTTTACTAGTTTTTCCCTCAGTGTTATGTTAGATGATGTAGTATCAGATTAGGATCCAATCCAGGCATGTCTGCATAGGACCATGAAAATTTTATTTTTCTGTTCTTGAAAAATTCCATAAAATTGATCCTTTCCTCCTCAGATAAAGAAGCTACAAAATATGTTATCTTGGCACTATCTGTAGTACTGATGCTTGCCTCCTATGATTTCTCAATAAGAATTGGAGATCTCTCTGATCCATAGGGATATTTTCAAACCTTCCATCCTTGGGTTCCTTAGAAAGGTTTTCACCCTCAGATACATCCTAAATATTTACTATTATCTGGTCTAAAAGTGTCACATGATGATTTTCATTAGGGTACTTGTTTATACATTTGATATTTTGTGATTGAAAGGTTTGGCATTCTCCTTGAAGATTGCCAATGTGTCTAGTTTTATGATAAATCTAGCTCGATGATCTCCTAGGGGTATCCCATCTCGAAGTCCCAAAAACTCAGCTATAGCTTCATCATTTTGTAATGTGTCTAAACTAGGTGGATCCCATTGGGGGTATATAAGCATAAGGTTGTTATTGGAAGTTGAAGGATAAAAAGACATATGAGATATTATGCAAATGTTATTATCATGGAATATTTCAGAAATACACTTGAAAGAGTCATTATCGGTATCCTCATTAGATGACTTACCCATGAAAAGAGTTTTGTCTGCATCTACAAGTGTACTCCAATTCCACTATGTCCATCATATCCTATGTGTTCCATTATTGAGAATCCTTTAATGTAATTTTCTACTAGTAATGTAGTGGTAACTATGCCAATATCTTCTTTTTCATTATAGATCCACTTGTATATGCCATCATCTACAAATTATTTATCTAGCTCCCCCCATTTGGAATAGGTAGGTGGACTACATTTGATTATCATAGTTGATGCTTCTTAAGTTTTACTTGGTTTGCCATAGGATCTAGGTGATGATGGAAGTTGACTTACATAGAAAGATTGTGTCATATCATATTCCCCACACCCTTTGTATTTGACTTGAATTTTAACCTCTAGAGTAATTGTTTGATGAGTAGATGTTTGAGCTAGTTTTGAAGGATCTATGTGGGATTTGGAGGATGATTCTTTAGTGTTGTTGGGAACATAAAGTGTGGTGGATCCAATCACTTGGATTTGATGGAATGGTGACTTCATTTCCCTCATGATAGAACTTAAGAAACTTGTGAAAAGTAGAGGGTATAGCTCACCTTGCATGAATCCATAAGCAACCAAGAAGCACTTGTAAGGGAGTTCTAGATCTAGTACCTAGCATTTGTGTCTTTGGTTGCTAGTCATGCTCTAATGGGAAGAGTAATAGTACCTTTGGAGGACCTTTTAGCATCACCATAAGCTCTTATCAATATCCTCTTGGTTGAATTTATAACTTCCTTAGAGTATCCTAGTTTTTTGACCAATTTTAAAGTGCAAATGTTTAAACCAGCACCACCATCTATTAAGACACGTTTTATGTGGTGCTTGTGGATAAATATTTCTAGGTGAAGGGCATCGTTGTGAGTGGGTGAATGGGATGTCATGTCCTTATTAGAAAATATTAGGTGATGCAAAGAGGTGATATGATTGACCATAGTTTGAAATCGGTTCGTATTAAGATTTGTTGGTACCAATGAGTCCCTAAGAGCTTTATCTAATATATCCTTGTAAATTAGTGATATGTGAAAAAGATCGAGAATAGATATTTGGGTTGGTGTTTTATTCAGTTGATCCATTAGACTGTATTGTGGGGTAATGGTATTTCTAGGTGTGGCTCCTTGTAGAGTGATCTTGCCTCTGCATGTTGTAACATTATAGTCTGGTTTGGTATTCTTTATAATGCTTGTTGATACATGGTTGTCAACATCCTCAATATGATTAACTATATAATCATAATTGATAGTTGTATAGTTGGTACTATTTCCTTTGGTACTACCTTGGGCATTTCCTTGTTTGTGATTGTGTAAGGGATATTTAAAGATCACATGGTCATTGTTTGAAGAATTTTGTTGGTTTTTGACACTAATATCTCCTCTGTCTATCAAGTCCTAAATAAGGTGTTTCAATTTAGAATAGTTGGGATTTTGTGTCCTTTTACCTTGTGGTAGTCACA
Organism: Sequoia sempervirens; assembly: GCA_007258455.2. NCBI lineage: Eukaryota > Viridiplantae > Streptophyta > Pinopsida > Cupressales > Cupressaceae > Sequoia > Sequoia sempervirens. The sequence goes on along the minus strand of VDFB02327733.1, from coordinate 47,290 downwards.
AAAATTGGTGTCTTTCCACCATGATGATTTGACTAGTGGTTTTTATGTATTGTTTTCCAAAAGAGTGACTACATTTGCTTGGATTAGTTTGCGAAACACATACTTGATGGGTTCTCCTAAAGGAGTGAATTTTCTTTGTGAGTTGTTGTTGAGTCTAGGAGGTGGTTGATGTGTACTATCCTATGTATTTGTTGATGTTTGGGTAGTGTTTTGTGTGAATGTGTAATGTGGGTTGAGTAGTTTGATCCATTTTTGCATCAACAACACCATCATTGATGACATTTTTATTCTTATTCCAAAAGCAAGACTTGTCATTCGAAGATTTTGAATAGGTTCTATTTTTCTTGAAGATCTTAACAAGTCCTTTCACAATTAGGGATTTCTCAATAGTAAGCACTTTTTTAATGACTTCATTGAAGGAATTACAACATAACATTTTAAAGCGAAATCCTACCTCAATGTTCATGTTTTGAATGAAAAGCTCAACCAATTTTTTTCTTGAATCTGGCATGGGATTTTACTAGCTAAGTTTCACCACCTTTGCAAGGAGGAAAATATTTCTTCATCATTTTTTCAGTTGTGCATAAGTTCGTCATTGTTGTTTCATGATCCATGTTATATGAGAAATGTGAGATGAACTTATCAACTATTTAATTAAATGTACTTATGCCACTAGGGAGTCTAGAAAGCCACCCCATGGCTTTCCCTCCTAGGCTTATTGGGAAGAGGCACATTAGATATGTATAATTGTGAATTACTTCTAAAAAAGCTACATAAAACTCTTGCATGTGATCACGAGGGTCCCCGTTTCCTTTTTATTTTTCGAATTTAGGAATTTCAAAGTGACGTGGAAAGGTTGGCATATATAATGTCCTGTCAATTGGGTAGGGGTATATGTCTTCTATAAAATAGCTCTTTCTCTATGGCCCCATGTGGATGTTTGATATTTGTTGTTGCAAGTTTTGAATTTGAAAAGCCAGATTATTAAGATCTATTGTGGATGGTGTGTTGATTGTGTTGTAAGTAGACACAAGATGTGATGATTTCTGACTTTGGAGGTAGTTTGATGGTGAGGGGTTTTGTGACCAAATGTGTTATGGTTAGCATATTTTTATAGATGATGTTGGTATTGTGGATGGAGTTTTTTTTGTGGATGTATGTAATTAGGGGGATTTGTTTATTGTTGTGATGTCATGGTATTTTGAGTGGAGTAGGTGTCATGTATGTTGTAATTTGGATTGAAGTTGGGAGCCTATGGATGTTGTGTCATGGGGTTGGTGATGTACTAAGTAGGTGGTATGTTCGATGGGTTTGCATGCATGCTTTATATTGGATGGGAGGTATTAGGATTGTTAGGTGGAGGTTGATGTGGTGGTGTTTGTGAAGGATGAGACAATTGCATATGCAAATTATTTATTGATGTAGAGGAAATATACTGGCCATATGTAGGGTTGGTGATGTGCATGGAGAATGTTGGAGCTTGAGTGTGGATGGGTGGTATCATTACCTATGTGGAATTAGTAGGTATGGTAGTTTGTGGAATGTTAGCTAAACTTTATAAAGAATTAGTGGGAGGATTTTTAGGTGTTTGAGTAGTGAGGTTAGGGTTTGGTCATAGTGAGGGTGGTATATTATTATCAGAACTAGTTTCCCCCAAGGTCAGGGATGGAATTTCATTGGTGATATTTTGAATTCGTATTGTATTGAAAGTGGATGGTGTAAGTGTGGAAAATGTAAACTAAATAAAATTAAATACACCTCTTAATGAAAAATTATATCAAGATTAATCAGCAATTAAACTAATTTAAAACACTGAAAATCCTGAAGACGTCTCATTTTCTCCTATCTCCAAAGATTTATCAAATTACATAAGCTCTCAGATTTGTAAGCACCGTAACTATATTAAAATGCCTATCTAGAGAACGAAATGGATGCTAAATGAAATTATGTGATGATTTCTAATGATTTATAAGTGATATGAAGCTATTGTAAACTATCCTGACATGAAACCTGCTAAATGGAAGCTACAATAAAAAAACTAATGATCCTATCATGATATGAAATCTAATAATGCCATGATGCTATGATGATACTAAAATGCTAATGCTAATGCTTATGACTGCTTGGTTACTTGAGTACTAATTCCTACAGAGTAAGTTTGCATAAATTGGGATTTCTTAAATCGTTTTGATGCTTCAGAAGGCTGTATATATAGATTTCTGGCAACAGTTTGCACAGGGGTAACACAACAGAGGCTGAGATTAAATCTAGAGATTTGAATGGTACGAGATGAGGTGGAATTGATCATGGAGGATTGTTCCTCCCCATGAAAACACCAGGCAAGATGAAAGGAAAGATTTGAGGTAGAAGATTGAGAGGATTGTCTACAGGTTTGTCCCCAAGGTTTTTCCCGTGAATGACAGTTAAATTAATTAGATTTGAAAAACCTAATTTTATTGGTGAGTGAATAGAGGGATTTGGTTTATGCTTTTATTTAAATATTTTTGATTTATTTAAATTAGAAAAAAGAGAGATTTAATTAAATAAAACAAATATTTGATATTTGCTCATTTAATAAAGAGGAATATGATAAGATAATTAAATAACACAAATTATTGAAGTTGTGTATTTAATTTAATGGATAAAGTATAGAAGAAATGATAACGATTAAATAAAACAAAGTATTTAATTTTGTTTATTTAATTAAGAGGAAAATAATATGATAAAACAGAAGAATTAATAGTGAACTTAATATAAATAAATATTTCTATTTATTTACTAAGTAGATCAATTAAGATTAATTAATCAAATAAGTAGTATTTAATTAATTAGATTCTCCAAACCATTTTTAGGTGTCTACATTTTGCCCCTCTTTGAAGTGATGTGTTTACGCATTGCTTCGAAGAAAATTTTGTGCTGTTGTTGCTAGTATCGGCGAGAAATTTTTTAGAATGCCCCAAACATGTTTTCAGGTGATTGATGGATATATGCCCCCTCGGGAGATAAATTAATGAATTTTTGATTTTTTTTACTTTTTGGAATTTTTCAATTTTTTCCAATTTTTTATGATTTTCTGATGATTTGATATAGATTCGATAAATTTTTGATGAAGAAAGTGGTCCTGGATGAATTTCAATTAATCTCCCCTTTAAAAAATTAAATCAATCCCATAAAAATCCCTTTTCAAATAGCCTATAAAAGGTTAAAAAGGTCTTTTTCAACTTCATTTGTACATTGTGACCTTTGAAAACTTCTGAGAGAGATTCTTGCGCTACGTGGAGCAAGATGTCGATTCCATATCACACCCACTGTTTTGAGCGTGTTTGATGACATTAGCGGCCGACCGCGTTCAAACCTCTAGTATGTCCATTATTTTACCTTGGTTTTCATGCATTTTCTCTTTTTTTTGTGTATTTTTTGGAATTTTCAATTTAAACTCGTTTTAGCGCTTTTATTTTCCATTGTAGCGCTTTTCAATCCTGTTGTAGCACTTTTAGGGTCTATTCTAGCACTTCTAGACTTTTAGCGCTTCCAAGGTTTGTTTTAGCGCGTCTATAGGTTAGGTTAGCGCTTTTCAAAGTTTAGCGCTTAGGTTAGCCGGTGTAGCGCTTCTGTAAAATGTATTATCGCTTTCAGGTTTTTAGCACTTTGATTGGATTCTATAGTGCTTTGACTCCTTGTTTTAGCGTGTTTCGAGTTTTAGCACTTTTATGAAAAATGTTAGCACTTTGACCAAATAAAATGGCGCTTTGTTCATCTGTAATAGCACTTTTATCTGATGAAATGATGCATGTCTTTGTTTTAGCACTTTTAATGTCCTTTTAAGTTCATTTAAATCAGAAGGTTGTGATTTTCATCAATTTGTTATTGATGTTCTCGATTTCTAATCGTATCAGCTGTTAGTTTGATATGAATGATTTGTCTAATCAAATACATGATTTTTTGATCTCATGATAGGTGAGGTCTGATGTTTTTTTTTATGATAATTATCCTCATGATAGGTGAGGAATAATTAGAATTGACATACCTCATGATAAGCGAGGTTGATTTGATGCATTGATGATGACCTCACGATAAGTGAGGTTGATTTGATGCATTGATGATTTGACCTCATGATAGGTGAGGTTCAATGATGTGTGCTCATGAGATTTGATCAAAATTCTCACCAAGAGCTGACTTGATTTGATATGGTATTTTGATGTTATTTGATTATTGACATGAATTTATTGACTTTGATCTTGTTATGATAATAGGAGCGATTGGGGAACCTCCAGATTCGAGAGTGTTTCCCCTGGACACTTGATCTCATTCCTTGGTTGGCACAACCTGAGACTGTTATTATCACACGTTGTGGATTGTCTCCCCATCTTTATATACCCCAGATTAGGATTAATCAGGGTTTGTTGATAGCGTTAGCTAAGAGGTGGCATAGCGAGCATAACACCTTTCACCTTCCTACTGGTGAGATGACAGTCACCCTAGAGGATGTTTGGCGGATTCTACATCTTCCGATTGTTGGAGATGTTGCCATATATGATTCGAGAGAGTAGGGTGGGACTGATGCTCTTCATAGAGTGTTTTAGGATGATCGTATTGCGGGAGAGTGGATTCCATGGCATGATATGGTTGATTCATATGCCACTTTTCCAACAGTACTTGTTGGTTTCATTGGCAGATTCCTTAGTCCTGATCATAGGTCTAAGGGATTTTTCAGTTGGTTGGGGCCGAGTTTTGGAGAGAATGGTTGTTCATGTCACCCGATTTGCTTAGGGCATGTGTATGCTTGCCCAATTATATCATGATTTACATTCAGCTATGTATCTTAGTGGTCAGAGTTTATTGGTTGGCGTTACTTTGCTTCAAGTATGGGCATGGGAGCACATAGTTGTCACACGTCCAGTTCCAGTTAGACAGAGGCCACCCATGAGACCTTATGTATTCAGATATGCTGGTTGGCTTACCCAGTCTAAACTGGGTAAGTTAGAGTATTGGAGGAGAGTCATTGATGACATAGAGTTTGTGACATGGTGTCCCTACTTATATTGTGATCATTGGGATGATGATGATGTTCAGCTACCATTTCTTTGTCAGTTGATGATCCTAATTGGTTGTGCTCATCGGGTTTTAGAGAGATTCTTGATCAGACGTGTCTATAGACAGTATGGGATGGTATAGGGTATGCCCCAAGGTGTTGCTCACTATGCTCATCGGTAGTCGGATACAACAGATTGGGGCCCTTGTTTGTCATATGTTGCGGAAGTTTAGGAGTTTTAGGCTTTACAACCATTTTTGTGGGACATTCGGCAAGATATTGTCAAGGCTCCACTTACAGCAGATTATGTTGAGTATTTTTCTTTGCATCCATTTCCATGCCTTACCATTCCAGACGACCTTGCCCCATTACCTGCAGAGGAGGATGTTCCTATTGCTCATGGTCAGAGACAAAGGAGAGAGGATGTTGGAGGAGTTGAGGCAGAGGATGTTGATGTGGTTGATGAGGCACATGTCGAGCCTAAGGAGGATGTTGGGGTAGAGGAGGATGTTGGTGGCGAGGAGGATCTTGGTGGCGAGAGTAGTGGAGATGAGAGATTTGATAGTGGAGAGGCTGCAGTTGGGTCGGGCCCTACTTTAGATTTTCCTGGTGAGACCATGCCTCATAAGTAACAGGCTGTGGGAGATGTTTCAGAGCGGTTGTAGATAGCAGATCTTTAGGTACAGTTAGAGACTGTTCAGGAGCAGCTTCTTCAAACTCAGGGTTTATTAGAGCAGACTCAGGCTTAGATGCAGGTACAGGCTGAGTTGCATGCAGAGACTCTTTTAGTTGTGCAGGCTCAGTTAGTCACAGCTCAGTCACAAATTGTAGCATTGATAGTTAAGAGGGATGTGGCCAGACAGACAACCAAGACAACCTAGACTCAAGTTACTTTGTTGACAGCCGAGAGAGATGCTGCCAGATTTGTAGCAGAGGGTGCTCAGGCTTCTGCCGATAGATTATAGAGACTGGAAGATGGTACCTCCTTGGCAGATTACATGTGAGAGGTCACTCGCATTGGTGAGGAGATTGAGTTTTATAGAGCGAGATATTATGACGCAGTGCCCTTTGAGCAGAGAGTTAGCTATGCGAGGTCTCGTTCTGCCAGGTCACGATCCAGGACTGTCAGTGCAGGTGTTACCTAGCCTCTACCCAGAGATCCTAGGGATCTTGGTTCCTCTGGTGGTAGGGGTTCCAATCCTACTATGCCTACACCATCTGGAGCCAGCAACACATGATTGTTGTCTGTATTACATTTGATATGTGATGTGCACTTTGATTATTTTGATATACAACCATTTTTGATGTTTTATCTCTCTTCATTTCAGACATCATTGTATACTTGACATTGTTATTTTGATATATATGAGGTGAAGTAGATTCTATTGTCCATTATGTGTTCTATATGATTCTCTGATAGATGCATTTTCTTTCGATGTTCTATATGTTATGTGATGGTTTTATTGTTATGATGGTATGCTTTGATATGATGTTGTTCTATCTATGATGCAAATAATGGTAATGTATGGATGCATGTTATATGGATACATGATGTATATGGATTCATGATTATGGATTGATGTGTTTAAATGATATACTATATGTGATGTAAATGCAAATATATGGATGAAAATGTGGAATGATACTGATTTAATAAATTGATGGACTTTATTATCAAATGGATGGATTATATGTGAATATGTGATATAATAAATGGATGAATGTAATGAGTTATGATGATGATGGAACGATATAGATATATGTATGTTGAAATTTATGATATGATGAGAATGTAAAATGATTTGATTTGAAATGTATGAATGATGAAATGATGATGCAAATATTTTGAATATATGTAAATGATTATGATGATGTAACTATATGATCATGATGATGTTTTTGTAAATGTTAAGTATACTCGGTCTATTATGAAAAAAGATAATTATTTAAGGAATGATTCACCAACTTTTGTAACAAATACTTTGCAGATGTAATACTATTATGGATGCAATCTACTTTTACCATGCAAATCTATATGTAAACATAGGTATTTTAATAGTACGTTTGTGCTTTGTATCATCATTGAGCTTTTAAAATGTTGAAAGTGAGTACAAGCATCAATGGTATAATATAAAACCAATGATGAACTGAGTACTACTCTCATGATTTTTGATATTGCAAGCGAACACAAGCATCGAGGTATAATTAAATCAAGATACCCTGAGTATTTATTTCGTAAAACATACAAGAATTAACCACATTCCTATGTGAATTGGAATGTCATCCATGATACTTTGTAGAGCACTTCTTGCGATGTTTCACACAGTAATTATGATTAATTCACAGACAATAGACAAAGAAAATACCATTTCTTCTTCCTGGCTTCTCTAGTTCAATACATCATTGAGTTGCTCCAAAGAAATGATAATAATGATCAAAGTACAACTTATCCAAATTTTTCTTATAGTATCCAATCATTTATTCAGATTAGATCATCCATCCTAATTTTGTGATGTTTTTGTGTTTTCGAGATTTTGGATCAAACTAACCTAAAGACCTATCCTAGGGGCCTCGGGGGCTGATCAAAGATTAGCCTTGCCTACGTTATACACGTAGAGACCACCTAGTTCAACTAACACAAACTCATGTTTTTGGCTTTTCGATATTGACTTGTTTGACTTGTTTTTCGATTTTCTGATGTGATATGGATGTTTGATGCGTTTTCGATGGTGATTGATGTTTGATGTTGGGTTGTGTTTTGAACATTGTTTCCATTTTGTTTGTCTTCCTGTTGTTTGTCCATTAAGCTCAAGATTTATGTTGCCTCCAATGATTTTTAGATGTTGCCCCCAAGCTAGGGTGAGACATGACCATGTGATATGATATGATAATGGATGCAAAATGATAGTGAAAGTAATGACCATGACATGTGTCCAATAGATAGAAAAGTTGGCTTTAAAATCACAAGTAACGCCTATTACTAGGTTTTCACTACATGTTTTTATTGCACTTTTTTAGTCTTTTTGATTTTTTTGTCTTTTTATCTTTTCTAATAATTCATTTTTTTTGTTTTCTGATTTTTGATTTGTTTGGGTTTCGTAGCTTTTTTGGATTTTTTGGATTTTTTAGGATATTTAAGATGAAATGAGATGATATGACTGATTGAAGGAACACAATGCCCCACAATAGGGGTAATGCAACCATGGATAAATGATAGATCAAAATGAAATATTTACTGCAAAACATGTCACACAAGCAATATATCTCTTGTCAAAAGATGATAATGGTTGATTGATTAAGATGCCAGGAATGATTGATTCCATAAGGCATGATAATGATAAGTACTTAGGATCACTGATTCCCCTAAGTACGATAAGATTGATGATTTTTGATGATTTATTGACAAAAGATATGAGGATTGGATAATGTTTTGTAGCTAGGCTCAAATATGATGTGCATGATAAGATTCAAGGTTGCAAAGGGACATGATGTCATGTATTTTGATAAGCTAGGAGATATGGAATGGAAGAAAGAAAGGATCAATATAATGAATGGTGATGATCAAGATCAACTAGATAAGAAATAGACACAAGGCCCAAGTATTTTGCCTCTATTCCTCATCAAGACCAAGGACGGCAAAAAAGGATGTATCTAGTAAGAATGACAGAATATAGATAAGGTGAAGGATATGGTACGGAAGATATGGAAAAAGTGTATTGGATAAGATGTATGATGTTCAAGAAGATCCGTACCCTTGTCAAGATCAAAGGTGGAAATGTAAGGAATGAGCATAGAAAGGATAATGACCATGAATGATAAGATGGATGAAACTTGTCCCTAAGTGTAGAGTGCAAGAGGAATATGGATGATAGGGAGATGGGGGAAGGACTTAAGCATCAAGTTTCACAACCAAATATCCCTCTAATAAACCATGGCAATGGGAATTAGACTCCTAAATGTTGGCAGATTAATGATATGATGGAAGAATCTAGGGATTTATGCAAAGGTTTGGATTAAAGGAGAATGATGGGGAATGCATGTTGGATAATAGATAGAAGGTTGGAAGTCCTGTTGATGGATAGATGGAAATGATGGAAAGATCGACATTGGCACACACCTTGAAGGGTGGTGGAGTGATGGAGGAAAAATGGATTTGGAAGGTGATAGGTTATTAGATGGAAAATTGGAGGAAGCTTTTAGATTAGCAAATTTGGATGCCAATTTAGATTTTATTGCTTCTATGAGAATTTTAGGAATCCACATGATTTTTGCTTTGTGGGCCTTTGTGACCTTTGAAATTTTTCTTTTTGATTTATGGACCTTTGTGGTCTTTGAAAATTGCCTTTTTGCTTTGATGGGCCTTTATGGCCTTTTAGATTTTTCTTTTGATTTTGGATCAAATTTTATTTTATTTTTGCATGTCTCTTCGAGGAGACATGTTGATCCTTTGATACATGTGGATTTTGATATAGAAGCCTTTGATATTTGGCACCCAAATTGCTTCCAAGAGCAATGGGAGGGGTGGATTGAGATGAATGATATGGAGGTATTATGGATGAGTTAATGTGGGTATAATTTTGAAAGGGAATCAAGAATGTGTGCCTTTGTTGTTCTTGAGAAATAGGATATGGACCTAGGATAGAGGGAAGGTTTGATGGACTAGTATGAGGACCTAGGATAGATGGAAGGTGTGATGAACTAGAATGAGGACCTAGGATAGATGGAAGTTTTGATGAATTAGGACACTTAGGCATATAAACAAGGTCGTGGTGATATGTGTTTCTTTGAACAGAAAGGGGTTCTAAGATACCTTGCTCAGGAAGGCCTAATCATTTTCCTTTGTAATTCATACTTTGACACATTTGTTTACCAATGGGATATGTATTGTTTGTGAAACAAGATGTGAGTCCATTTTTGGGAGGATATGATATGGATGAGAGGATAGGTGTTGGAAGTAAACCAAAATGGATAAAGGTGGAGGATCCCAAGTTATAGGTGTGGGGTTCATGGATAGCTTGAATAGGTGTGGTAGGCTCTTGACATGGGGATGATGGGGTGTTTTGATCTTGACTTGGAAAATGATTATGAAGTGGTATGAAAGGAATATCTTGATCATGAGAAGGATAATCATCTTCATGCCCGATGAAAGGGTATCCTTGAATGGAAGCATATCTTGGTCTTGATGAGGAAGGGAATCATGAAATTTTGTAGAAAGCATACCTTGATCATCAGTTGGTAAGACATCATTAGATAGGATGGAAGAACTATCATGCTCTTGTGATGCAATAGAATCATGAGATGGTATGGATTGATTAGATGATGTGGAAGAAGAACTTGGAAGGATACTTGTCTCTTGAGATGGAAGGGAATTATTTTGGATGAAAAGTGAAAGGAGAGGATCATCATAAGAGTCTTGAGAAATGGGATCTTGATCAAGGATTGGAAGATTTTGTGGAATTTTGATATCATTGGATGGAGTGGAAAGAATAGTTTGATCTTGATGTGTAGGGGAGTCTATGCTAGCATGCTTTGGATTGTGAGATTGACATGAATCATTGGATGTTGAAGATATGATAGAAGAGGATGACTGGATGGAATTGTTAAATTGAGTGAAAGAATCTTGAGGTTTATTTTGGCTTATGGTGGATGGAGATAAATGCATGACAAGATTGCTCAATATCATTTGTGTTTGAGGATTTAGATTTGGGCTTATTGAATTTTTGCAAAAATTCAACGACATTGAACTTGGATGATGTAGTTTTGGGTGAAGAAGGTCTCATGTTCATTGTTTGGTCAAGAGGATATGGGTAGATGTCTGGCAACAAATATCTTTCTGTGGTTGTTTCCCTTTGCATATCCTAGATTTGTTGTTGAAGTTTTTTCATTTGATGAGATAAAGCATTCAATTGATCCTCATCTATTTTAGCCATGGTGGTTTGAGTTTCAATTTCCTATTCTTTGGATTTTTTGACTCTTGTTGTGAGGGGCTTCTTGACAAACATTGTGGATTTCCAATCCCTAATCATAAATTTCACTATTTGATTCTGTTTTGACACTTTTGTGTTGTTGTTTTTTTGGATGATCTTTATCTGGATTTTAATGATTTTGGAATACACAGCGATCAAATGTGGACAGTTATTTTTAAGAGTTGTAATCTAAATAGATAGTGTATGTTCAAAAGAACCACGAATGGTCCTATTTTCACTGGTTTGATAACAATAAGCACTTCAGATAGACTCACTCTTAATAGTCAAAAGGTCATCGCTATACTCAACAACCCACATCTTAAAATTGCGTTGACTCACACAGCCGTGTCACCCCTAGAGGGCACCTGTGTTTTTGTATTTTCCAGGTGCATACTCAAGGTTAGATTTCTCGATCCCCTGAGCAAATGGTCCTTGGAAATTATATGGTGAGTTTCTTGGGTGCAGATTCTTCCCTCCCCTTGCACTGTGAGTATTACAATGTTTGGTTATAGACTCAGCTGGATACTACACTAGGTTCTTAGAAAGGGTTTCCATTCAGAGTGGCAATAATAGACTCCCTCAGGAGACCTCCCAACCTTTAGAACAAAGGTTTTAAGGATGGTTATCTTGCACATTTCTAACAAAAGTGGGTTTCCCCAAATTTTCTTTAAATTTTATAATGGGGTGGAAAAACTTGGCTTTGGTTTGAACCCACTTAGGTCGTTCCCATAGGGTGAGTACTTTTTCCCACTACGGCAAGCCTTCTAAAGGATGTAATAAAACTTGAAAAATGCATAAAAATGATGAGTCTGGCTTTTTGGATCACCCAGTTAAGGGGAGAGCATGTGCCTATCAACCATTCAAACACATAAACCACTTGTTCAAATTTTAGAGCCCAAACAAAAAAATTTCTAATCTATGTGAAGATGTTGCTTCACAAAAGACATGGTGTTCATTTTTAAATCCCAAATTGAAAAATCTGGTGACTACCCTAGATTGGTAAATTTTTTAATCCAAAGGAAAATGTGACTATCCTAGGATTGATTCATTTTTAAACCTACTGAAAAAGTTCCTATCCTAGATTGATTCTTTTTAATCCAACTGAAGAAATGAAATTTACTGGTCACGGATGCATCGGATCCAGAAAATGAATTACACAGAAGCGCTATGACAGTGCTCAAAAGCGCTATAGAAATATCTAAAAGCACTATAGAAATTAGCTGAAGCACTATAGAAGTACATTGAAGTGCTATAGGATTTTAGAAATGCACTAAAATAGATGCTGGATGTTACAATCGAGCTGTGCTGGATTGTAAAATTGAAGCGCTAAAACAGTCCTTCAAAGCACTATACTTTTTCTCAGAAGTGCTAGAACAGTCCTTCAAAGCGCTATACTTTTCCTCAGAAGCACTATATAATCTTTTGATTGTGCTAAAACAAATTACGCCAGATTCCTATACGAAAAATTTCTAGAAAAACTTGTTAAAAACATGGGGTACAGCCCCACGGTGGGTGCCATAATGTAAGTGTGGAAAATGTAAACTAAATACAATTAAATACACCTCTTAATGAAACATTATATCAAGATTAATCAACAATTAAACTAATTTAAAACACTGAAAAGCCTGAAGACGTCTCATTGTCTCCTATTTCCAAAGATTTATCAAATTACAGAAGCTCTCAGATTTGTAAGCACCGTAACTGTTTAAAATGCCTATCTAGAGAACAAAATGGATGCTAAATGAAATGATGTGATGATTGCTAATGATTTCTAAGTGATATGAAGCTACTGTAAACTATCCTGACATGAAACCTGCTAAATGGAAGCTACAATAAAAAAACTAATGATGTTGTCGTGATATGAAATCTAATAATACCATGATGCTATGGTGATAGTAAAATGCTAATGCTAATGCTTATGGTTGCTTGGTTACTTGATTACTAATTCCTACAGAATAAGTTTGCATAAATTGGGATTTCTCAGATCATTTTGATGCTTCAGAAGGCTGTATATATAGATTTTCGGCAACAGTTTTGCACAGGGGTAACACAACATAGGTTGAGATTAAATCTAGAGATTTGAATGGTACGAGATGAGAAGGTGGAGCTGATCATGGAGGATTGATCCTCCCCATGAAAACACCAGGCAAGATGAAAGGAAAGATTTGAGGCAGAAGATTGAGAGGATTGCCTGCAGGTTTGTCCCTAAGGTTTTTCTTGTGAATGACAGTTAAATTAATTAGATTTGAAAAATCTAATTTTATTGGTGAGTGAATAGAGGGATTTGATTTATGCTTTTATTTAAATATTTTTGATTTATTTAAATTAGCAAAAAGAGATATTTAATTAAATAAAACAAATATTTGATATTTGCTCATTTAAGAAAGATGAATATGATAAGATAATTAAATAACACAAATTATTGAAGTTGTGTATTTAATTTAATGGATAAAGTATAGAAGAAATAATAACGATTAAATAAAAAAAAGTATTTAATTTTGTTTATTTAATTAAGAGGAAAATAATATGATAAAATAGAAGAATTAATAGTGAACTTAATATAAATAAATATTTCTATTTATTTACTAAGTAGATGAATTAAGATGAATTAATCAAATAAGTTGTATTTAATTAATTAGATTCTCCAGACCATTTTTAGGTGTCTACAGATGGTAATATATCGCTTTTCTGGGAAATCCTTAAAAATAACTAATATGAGTCGACTAATAGAACTATGTTTATTAGTTTCATCACATGAGCATCTTGTTGGGCCTCAACCAACTCTTCGGGGTGTTACATCTTTTACGAACCCATTGCCATTTGGACCATTATTAATACTCAATAGGAGTGGTGCTTCGACACCCATTAAATCATATGTGCTTGGGTTTTCACTGTTATTTTCTTAAAATGGATCTAAGAATGTGTTTGTCATGTTTGGATTAGGATTCTACATTTTGTTCTTGATTTGAGACCTAGTTTGAACTGACATATGAGATTTGGGATGATATGTTGTAGATGAAAGTTTTGTTTTCAAATTGGGCTTAAAAGAAGACACACTAAGTAGGTTTTGAACCAAATATTTGATGCGGATGTTAGATGGATGTGTTTAGTATACAAAAACCTTAAAATGATAATAGTTAACTATATCTCATTTTTTTATTAGTGTTCTTGATAGTCCTTTCTTGTCCTAGACTAATGAGTCCAAGAGAAGGGAGATGATAAGGAACTTATAAACTTAGGAGTATACTAATGAATCTAAGAAAACTCATTCACAGATTTTGATACTAATTTAACAACTTACTTGAGAATGATAGTTTTTAAGAAAAATGGCTAAACTAGGGTATATTGAAAAGAGATCTAAAAAACCAATGTCTAAATCTGGTTTGATATTGGATGTGTTGTTGTGTTGTTATGGATGAAGTTGTTGCTTGGTTCAAAGACTAAATGAATGTGTTTCTAAGAAAGCCTACAATAAACGAATAATATGGAGACAAAGATGACAAATCTCAGTATGTTGTTAAATGGGATACTGATTATGACTTATAGGTCCATTTGATACAGGTCTCTAATCCTAGGATGACTGACTGGTGAAATTGGAATCTAGAAATTGAGTTTTGACTATTCTAGAAATTTTGATCGACATTCAAATGCATCAGTTTACAAATGCATTGATATACAGTCAAAAGCACTACATTTCCATAGATAGAAGTATTGATATTTTTACAAACACACAAGTTTATGGATAACAACATTGTTGTCTGATAGACAAACATGTCACTATAGCTATGTTTTAGGTTTGATAGAAGAATGCTATAGGAGAAAAGCATCAATTTACATAGAGGTGTTGATTTGTAAACAAAAGCATCAAGATGAAAAATTAGACGTGTTGATATACAAATAGATGCATCAAGATGCAAATATAAGTAGTGAAATATGACATTCAAACACATCAATTTGACACAGAAACAAGTCTTATAATTTTTAGACCTAAATCAACCTAGGGTTTGATATTTTTTGACTATTTGAAGACTAATTTTTTGCTTAACTGATTGACAAGTAATAAAAATAGTAAAGAACAATATATAAGACTAACTCTCAAGATTTTTTAGATAGATTTCATGTGTCTTCTTCAACAAGATCACACTAATTGGTGTCACGAGTAGTTTAACAATGAATACGCACCATAAATACGTAACCTAGATTAGTGGTAGATCAAGTTTATCAACTTATAGTGGGCCCATCATGTCGAAGCCATACCATCTAATGAATGGGTGACTAGAGTATACAAAGGTCATGTACCACCTTTGCACCTCTCATCTTAAAAAGGAAAAGGTCCTAATCAAGGAATATTGGTCACCTCAACCAAGGATAATACATGGTAACTTCATGCGTGCTACCATACGTTGCACCGCTATAAAATGATGGACATTTAAGGTCTTAAAATCCACTAGTTAACAAGGTTCATAATAAAAAAATTAGTGAATAGTGGACCCATCCAAGGATTCTCGAGTCGAGAGGGGTCTCCTCTCTCCTCTTCACCTATACAAGTCTCGAAGAATCGATGATCTTTTGGCTTGGCTTATAGGGCGTTGGTCACACCTTAGGGTACAACTTTCATTCTCCCCTATTTTTTATACTATGCCTAAAGACACAGTTGAGATCGAACCTTGAGGTGATGAAATCCCCAGGCAAGTCTCCTACTTGAATTAAATAGAAATGTCATTGTTTCTAATCCCCAAGATCATTCTTAGGAGTCAAAAGGAGAGAACATACATAGACAACCACACCTTAGGTGTACAAAACAAATTAAAAACTAATGCTGCTTTTGATTTCCAAGATTACACAAGGTGCAAGGAAAGAGAATACACAACCACTAGTTCACTAAGCATGACATGAAATTCATTTTAAGGTACCCAAATTCAAATGTGAGTTCAATTTTATCTAGAATTCAAAATGCAATTTTTCTCAAGTTTAGTTTTAAACCCAAATCAAAATGTTCAAGTTGTTGTTCATTTTAATCCCAAATCAAAAAATGATATTTGTGGATTATTTTTAAGCCCAAATGAAATGTGGAATAAGTTTTAATGCACCAAATTGAAATGTTCAAGTTGTAAATTTTAGTGCACCAAATAAAATGTGAAATTCTAAATTAATCCAAACCCTACAAAACCAAGCATTGGTAGTTTTTGAACTAATCTTTTCCCAACGTATGCCACATGCTACATAGATGTTAAAAAAATTAGGAAAATGAGCATACATTAAGATTAATTAAACTAAAAATCTTTGAAATGAATTGTAAAACCTGACAGAACAAACTCGCCAATTACTAGTTAGAAGCGTCGACTCTCTGCAAATGTGTCATTGTAACAAAAGTGTTGAATTTTGACAAATGCATCAAACCATAATCAAAAGTGTCATTATAAAAACTTGTAGACAAAAGCAGAGAAGCAAATGTGTCACATAAAAGAAAAAGCATTAAGTTGCAACAAAGGCATCGTTGTGCAAAAGAAAACTCGTTGAAATCTATAAAAGTGTCATTATGTAGAAACAAACACATTGAAATCCTTCCAAAACATCAATATGAGTCAGCCAAATGTGTCAACTTGCTCCAAAAGCATCACTATAACCTACAAGCTTAAAAAACACTCAAGAAAATATTAAATTAGGGATGTGGGGTCCCAACCATAAAATAGAATGATTGCAAAATTGAAACAAATAAGAATTATTAAATGAGAATCACAATCAAACAAGATCACAACAATAAAGCAAGCAAAGTAAATTGTTTATAAAAGAAATGCAAACATGTACATTCATTAAAAACAATACAATTGTTCACTCTACGTGTAGCTCCATTGCTCTCCTCTAATTCACCTTGGGATAAATGGTACAATATGTCTTTGCTCTTAGATTTCTATTTAGCACAATAAGCATCAAACACCTGCAAAATACGAGTAGAGTTTTCCTGTGTGATTTGAGATGAAAAATGAAGGAGAGGATGGTTGCATTTATAGATATTCAATGACATCGATCAACGGTCATGGTCATATGCGAGATTGAAAATGATCAATGATTGAGAATTGATGAGAGGAATTGATTGTTAGTTAACTAGCTACATGATTTCAGATAACTAATTGCATGATTCAATTAAGAGGATTGATTGAAGTGTTAACTAAGATTGATAGTTAGTTAACTAAATTGA
Organism: Sequoia sempervirens; assembly: GCA_007258455.2. Classification (NCBI taxonomy): domain Eukaryota; kingdom Viridiplantae; phylum Streptophyta; class Pinopsida; order Cupressales; family Cupressaceae; genus Sequoia; species Sequoia sempervirens. The sequence goes on along the minus strand of VDFB02327733.1, from coordinate 30,093 downwards.
TTGATTAGAAGACTCAAAGGGAGTGGGAGTGAAGTGGATTTGATTGAGAAGTTGACTTATTTGATTGATTAGTGAACTAAGAGTAAGTCTCATTAACAAGTGAGGTGAGGTGGTATTTGCATAAGCTTTTAATAATTAAATAAATTCAATTTTTTATTTGAACATGCAAGATTGGATTCAATAAATAAAATAAATAATTTAATTTATTTTAGATAATGTTTGAAAAAAAAATATAATAATAAAAATAATTATTTAATTCAAAAAGTGAGAATTGATTAAATAATAAATTATTTAACTTGGAGATAAAAAATAGATAAAGAGTTTGCATGAGTATTTAATAATTAAATAAATTTAATTATTATTTACATGTGCAAGATTGAATTTAATAAATAAAATAAATTATTTTATTTATTTTAGATAATGTTTGAGAAATAAATTAAATAATTGAAAAATAATTATTTAATTCAAGTGAGAATTAATTAAATAATAAATTGTTTAATTTGGAGATGAGAAATACATAAAAAATTTGCATGAATATTTAATAATTAAATAAATTTTATTATTATTTACATGTGCAAGATTAAATTAATAAATAAAATTATTTTATTTATTTTAAAAGAAGATAGTGTTGAAGAATTAATTAAATAATTAAAACACTTACTTAATTTAAGAAGTGAGAATTCAATAAATAATAAATTATTTAATTAATATTGGAAATAGAAGAATAATTAGTAAAATAATTAAATAACATTAATTATTTAATTAATATAGATGAATATATAATATGAATTAATTAAAGAATATGAGATTATTTAATTAATAGTGGAAGGAGAATAATCAATAGATTAATTAAATAACCTTAATTATTTAATTAACATAAAATAATATGTAATGTGAATTTAATTAAATAATATAAAATTATTTAATTATCAAGATGAAGTGAAAACGACCATTGATTTAATCATTTAATTAGAAAAATGTGTCTACAATAGCTTGTATAAAGTACATCCCAATACTAAGGCGCCCACATCCTTGTTCTGGGGTTTTTGGCCCCAAAAACTACCAGGACTAGGGCACCCCCCTGTGTTTTTGGCCCCCAAAACTAGGGATGTTAGGAAATTTAATGTATTTTCTCAATTTGAACCTAAAATGAATAAATTATTAGAAATAACAATTTATGACATTACAACTTTAAGATGATCAACATCTTTAAATAAAAAAAACTAGATATTCTAATCTCTAAAACTAGAATCTAACTCCTAATTAATCATCTTTATTCTATTGATCAATGTTATTGAAGTCCAATATAGATTTGTATAGGGCATTCCCTTTCTCTTGTTTAACTTCATAAGACTTGGCGTTATAAAGAAAAAAAAACTCTCATCTTAAGAGATTTAGAAGCATACTTTGTATTGGCTTCAAAACTATCAGTATTTGACAGTTGCATGTTCTTTTCCCATGTCAAAAGCTCCTTACTCTTCATCTCTTTCATGTGATGATTGCATGCTATTTTGCCATATGTCAAAAGCTCCTCCAATCATATAATCTTTATTCTCAGAGAAGAACTGAAGTACACTTTACTTACATTTAGTGCTCGATGAAATCAACATTTAGTCCAAATCTAGGAGGTAGATTCACAGCATTTTGATACAGATTTATGACGTGGGCACCTATCAATTAAAGTATAATGATCAAGCATGTCATCATCTCTAGAAAATAAGTTATACTATCAATCTTGAATAGACTTTATCGGATTCTTTGTAAATGGTCTGCATGCTTCAATGCTAAAGTCCACTACTGAAGTGAGTGTCATGAACTCAAATTAAGATGTGGGAGTCAGTAATCCATTCGGTGGTTATCCTAAATTCCAACAATCCGTCTTATCTGGCAGAACTTTCAATTAACCATAAGAGTGAAGCTATAAGGATTCAGTAATTCATTCGGTGGTTATCCTAAATTCAAGGGACTAAACAATCCAGCAAAAACATGGTGATTGCAATTCTTACTCTTCTGCTCTGTCTGTTATCAGCCAATCATGTTTGTGCCCGAGCTACACAGAAAGGAATCAAGGATTTTGAAGTCAATGGGACGAAAGATGGAAACAAAGAAACAGTTGGGGATTTGTTCTCTGGGATATGGGTCCATGATCCCTCCTATCCCCTGTATGATGCTTTAAAATGTCCTTACATTAGCGAACAATTCAATTGCAAAGCAAATGGTAGACCGGATTCTGATTATCAAGAGTGGAGATGGCCACCAAATGGCTGTGATATTCCAAGGTTAAGTCTAAATTATGAGCTGTAATTTGTTCTGATTTATTGGGTTACATTTTGGATATTAATGGTTCAATTATTGTTTCAGATTCAGTGCCAGGGGCTTCCTGGAAAAGCTGAGAGGGAAGAAATTAATGTTTGTTGGTGATTCCATAAGCCAAAACCAGTTTCTGTCTCTGATCTGCCTTGTCTCTAAAGACTTTCCAAATACATTTCTTCACCGCAGTAACACTGAATTCATTTCTACTGTAAGCAAGCAGATGGATGGATTCTGTTTTCTAGCTGATCTTGCAGGAAATTTTAATGGGTAATTAATTAACAAATTTGATTGATTGTTGACAGGAATATGATGTTTCCATCGAATTTTCCTGGGCTCCATTTTTGGTTGATCTTGAGACCAATAATGAGGGGAAGAGAATTCTTCATGTGGATGAGATCCAAAGCAACTCAGTTAATTGGATAGCTGATGTCCTGATTTTTGAGTCATCTAAATGGTGGCCAGTGGTTTTGGGCTCACAAAGGTATGATGAACCCTCAATTTTTTTTTTCCTTCCATACTTTGAATCCATTTTTGACCTCCAATCCATACTCTTGGCAGGTGCCTAAAATTTAATGTTAAGTAGTTTAAGAGCTAAAGATGGGAAAATTATTTATCAATTGTAGGGTGGGTGGATGGGATGTAAAATTAATATATCCAATTCAATTATATCATCCTCTAACTGATCTTCTGTGACCACACAAATCTGCTTATAAATAAACAGATGAACTATTGAAATCTGCCTACCTAATTAAGCCTTTATTCTCAAGGAATTTCTATTGTATTTTTTTTAATAGGAAGAATCAATATCTAGTGGGTTCCACAAAGCAAAGTTCTAACAGGCATCATTATAACTTTTCTCTGCATGAGCTGCCCTCTGCCAATGCAGAGTAATCCAGGGGAATCAAATATGAGATCGTCATTCATGTTTTCTAATGGCTTGACTGTCTAATCTACCATGAGCTACCTTCCACCCATGCAACATAAATGAAGGGGAATCAAACCTGTGACCATCATCCATGTTTTCCAAAAACTCGACTGTCTGATCTACCACTACCACTTAAGGCTAATTCCCATTGTATTTTTGAATCTTTTATGTTAGGACTGCTAGACAATGGGAAATAAACATAAAACAGCTAAGTAAATATCTTTATACTTTATGAACAGATGGGATATAATCATGGAAGGCAAACAGGAGTATACCGACATGAACCCACTGGTAGCTTACAGGAAGGCACTAACTACATGGGCAGAATGGGTATCCTCAAATCTGAAACCCCAAACTCTGGTCTTCTTTCGTAGCACCTCATTCAGCCATTACAACAGTCAGAGAAGGTATCAGCTGAGCTATATGCTACAAATTCTAATCTTTTCCAAAAAAAAACCCTTTTTTTCCCTAGGTTTTGCTATACCATTTCTTTTCCTGATGACAATTAAAATGAATGGAACAGATGCCAAAGTGAGGAGGAGCCCATCGAAGATCCATCATACGACCCTCAGCCAACTGCTCATGCGGCAATACTCCAGCAAGTTTTGAGCACCGCTAAATTTCCAGTAAAATTCTTTAACATCTCCCGTAACTCAGCATTTCGCAAAGATGGACATCCGTCAATGTACACGACGCTTAACATTACTGGACCCGAGCACCAAGATTGTACCCACTGGTGTCTGCCAGGCGTTACTGATAGCTGGAACCAACTACTTTATGCAGCCTTATTGTCGCCCTAACCATTACAGCTCACTGCTCATTCATTAGGTTTTACTTTCCAATCTGTATTTCATGGGGCAATGAAACTCCTCATGAATGTGGCAATCAAATACTTCGCCTGGGCTTCTGGGGCATCGAAAAATAAAATTCTCATTCGTCTGTCTCTGTCACAGTATTCACCATTGATTCCCTTTCTGTGTATCTGTCACACTATTCACAGTTGGTTCCATTTCCATGTTTCCATTATATGATTTGTCACAGGGTGAGGGCCCATCAAGCAAGGATTGGGTCACATGGAAGAATCCATCCGCCCAAGGCCTTTTTCTCTGCAATAGTAGAATACAATAATTTACGGGCAAGTTCAATGTTACTTCCTGTTTACGTTATTCATCCTTTCTTAAGGAATATGTTTTTATTGTAAAGCTAATAAGAAGAAAGTGAAATTAGATCTAATTATTCTTTGTCCATTATTTTAATGGACAGAAGAGTGATTTGTGATAATAATTTATTTTAAAATTTTTATATATGTGGCTTGTGTCATTTTATGTTTATTTGAGTATTTGTTAATATAATATTTGTTTTTTATACTTATCATAATAGGGAAAAATGGTATCAAATGATTGAAAAGTACAAATATTTTTAGGGGAGAGGAATCAATCGTGGGGTAGGGTCTTATTGTATGTATAGGACTTGTGGTTATAGAATTTAGTCTCCCAACATGACATATTATTAATAATTAGTCCACATGTAAATAAATAAATAATCAAATTTGTTCAAGATGGACCCATACATGAACACATGAGAACCAATGAATGTTATATAAAAAAACATAAATATGTTTATTAACAAGTGAAATGAACACTCTTTTGTTTCATATAAAATGTCATAATTACCCACTATAAGTATGTTATTTATAAAATAAGGTGCTCATTTAAACAAGTATTGTTGTTATGTGTACAACTATGGGGTCGAGGGATGCATATGCATTGGAGTACTTCATATTAATAGTTGGTCCTATCACAAATATAAAAGATGAGCACAATGAATACCTTGTATTTTACCATAAATTGTGAAGGATTGTCAAAAAAATATTATGATCATCTAAAGTTGAATATAAGTTGTATTTTATATAATAATGTATTGTTTTTATAAGAACAAATAATATTTTTGTGTTTGATTTTTGGGTCATTTGTGTTGGATATAAGGCTTATAGATAATATGATCTATGTTTACCAAAAGGTATTTAGATCATTTAGGTTGCATATAAGCTTTATTTCAAATAAAAATATGATATTCTTCTACAACAAATATTTTTTTGTTCAACTACCAGAGATTTCATGATTAAATTTTGGTCAAATCTTTGAAAAGTTATTTTAGGGACACTTTTTAGTGAACATGCTAATGTGGTAAGTTGTGTGATGAGTCACACCTCCAAATCTTAGTTGTAGATAGATAAGAGGTCATTTCATATTTCTAAGAAAAAAAGGAGGTCTTATGATATTCCATATAATCACTACATGCTTGCAAAGTTAGCCCACATGACTATTGACCCCTCTCCACTAGTCTTATTATTTAACAGTGGATATTTATATTTTTAAAATTTACTAGATGTACTACTTAGTGGACAAGGTTATAAATATTTGTGTATATTGGTCATTTGGTAGCACTTTAAGCTAGTTATCACTAGTTTTTAAAATGCATTATTTTGTAAAATTATAAGAAATCATAAAGTTGCATTTTGTGTGCTATAAACATGTTGGTAAATAGATTTGTCAATGAGATACTCTTCTAAATTTATTGTCTCACCCAATGGACAACAATAAATGTTCACAACATTTGTGTTACTACTTATTTACTTTTACCTAGTTGGGTGAAAATGCTTTAAATGAATGTATTTATTCTTTATGTGTTTTGGAAATATGAAGAATAAATGTTTGATTCAATTTGATGTTATATAATGATTTTGATTGTGAAATATATGATGCAAATGAATGTATTGATTTCAGCTATCTACTATTGCAATGTATTATGTTGGATGGAAGAGTAGGATCAAGCCTCCTAAAGAGAAGGGAATTATCACTCAGGAGAAGAACTTGGTCTGGTAACCTTTGATAAGACCTAAACTGAGCTTTCACACACACACACACACACTTCTAGTTTGGTCGAGTCGAGATAATAGCTTGGGAAATAGTAAGTTACCTATAGTCTTGCTTGTGGTTTTTATTTGTGAACGTTCTTGTCTTGGGGGTTAAAAGTGTTGAGTCTCTTTGTGATGGGTAAGTTCTTCTTTATGTGTTTATATTTAATCGATGGAATGTATACATAAATGTATATATGTATATATGTATGTGTCAACAATAAACTCATACACATGAGTAAACATGTGTATGAGTATACGTAGATAGATGTATCTATGCATGCTCATGGACGAATTACACATATAAATTGGGATATCGATTGGACAAGGTGACATATATAATATATATACACTTAGTGTATATATGTCGATCAATATGATTGTGAATATATGTGTTTAAATATCAAGGTATGATATATATATATATGTATACGCATACATCAATATGAAAAATATGAAAATATGTGTAATGTATATTTGTATATCAAATAATGCATTTTATAAACTTGTAAGCTGATATATATATATATATATATATACATATATATTATATTAAATATATGTGTTAATGATTACAATAGTGCTGAAATGATATTATGCGCATAGAATATTAAACACAACATATACATATAGTATATGACGTTGAGATAAAGGGAATAACACTTAAGTTTGAGACAACACATAAATAATATTTAAAGTATTTAAAATGTTGAGTAACATGAAACATAAGCAGCGCTGGAATAAAGCACGGGCAATCAAAGCCAACCAACGTATAAGTTAAGTCTACCAAGACTAAGAAAAACTTGAAGGAAAAATGGATATGCAATGCACAAGAAACATTGACCTAGTCTTTATCATACATCAACCAAAGGAATAGGGTGCATACTACATAATGCGGTGCCAACTTATGAATAGTGTGAACTTAATATAAGTATAAACTGCAATATGAATTCCAGTTTATGAAGCAAATTGAAATATGTGAAATGGTCAAATGAGAAGCTAGCCAAAATGAGTCAACCTGTAGAAGACATTAACCTTTCATTTCTGATTGTATTCTTGTTGTCCATTTGAATGGGTGACTCATTCTTCATTGAGAAATCTGGTTGTGCATGTGTTTATTGTGCAATGTTTTTAGTTGCCACCTTTTCTTTTTCTTGTTGAGTCAAACCTTTTGGATTAAGAAGTGTCATCTTTGATAGCTTGTTTCAAGCCTGCAGTTGCTCACATTTGTGTATAAATTAAGGTGCTTTCTCCTTCATTAGGGATGCATTATGCACCCTTGATGCTTATTTTCTAAGGTTATTCTGATTTTCTGAGTTTGAGACTTTTTGAGTGGTTTTTGAGAGTTTGTGAGAGGTTTTGAGAGAAAGTTTTTGGTGAAGTGGAAGAGAGATAGTTGGAAATTGTTTGCTAATTTTGGAAGGTTGAGCTAGGAATCCAGTTTGATTAATTGGAGCTTTTCATAAATAGGCATGTTGATTTCTACTTTTTATACTTTATTTGTATTTGAAAAGATTGTGTGACAATGTTTGCCTTGCTTTGGAAATTTGCTCAATTGAAGCTTATTAGGGAAATGTTATTCTCTTCTTTATGTGAAAGTGAAAGATTTCTTGATGTACCTAGTGTAAGGATCTTTATTGCTTGAGTGTTTGTGTGAATGGTAGCTCTAGATATGCACAAACATGAACAAACAACACAATGTTAGTCCATTATACAGATCTAAACTAGCATTCCCCATGAGATTCATTTGAAGCATAATGAACAAGAAATAAAGTAAAGAAATCAAGTAAAAGCAATCTAAATCCTATTCCAATACTCAAACCCTCAATCCCATGGGGGAATTGGTGTTAGTTTTATGTGGAGAATAACCCTTTCCCAATTCCTTGCAAGCTTTGGTGATGATCAATGGTGCTCCTTGATAAAATTTGCAATAACCTAGCTATCGTGATGAAAAACTATGAAAACTTGGATGATGGTGGATGAACTTTGCCCCAAATCTGTAGATAGTGATCTTTCCTAAAGTTGTGGATGACTATGGATTCAAATGAGCATAATGATCTTACATGGATTATGGATTCCAAATCAAATAGAGGAGGCCTCTATTTATAATGGAGAAGGATGGAGAAATGAGAAATAGGGAGAATGTGGGATTAAACTTGACCCAATGGCATTGTGCCACTTGTCAACATGCTATTGAAGAGAGGTGGAACACATTTTGATCAATGTGCATGATAAATGCAATTAGGTGGAAATTTGAAATTTGAAAGTTGGCTTGTGGAGGAAGATGTGGAAGAGGAGTTAATGCCACTTGGCTCAAGAAAAATGACTTGTAAGAGATATAAATGCCATGTTGGAGGACAAGACCTTTTAGGAGGGAGATTTCAAAATGAGGGAATATTCCAACTTGATGCCCTTTTGAATGAAAATAGAAGAGTTTATAAATTAGTTAAATTGATTTACTTGTGCAAGTTGCAAAATCTAGAGGATTTGATGGATTAGTGTTAGAGTTAATTAGGATTTGATTAACTTAGATGGAAATTAGCTGATTGACACTTTGGCTTAGATTTTTAGATTTATTTAAATCAAAATGAGAGGAATATGCGTATTATATTTAATTAAATAAAGTTTGATTTATTTAATTAAAAGGGGACGATGTTAGATTTAAATCAAATAAAGGTTAGTTTATTTAATTTAAAGGAGATGAAATATGATTTAATCAAATAAAGTGATTTATTTAATTAAAAGAGGAACATTAGGATTAATCAAATAAAATGATCTATTTAATTAACAGAGGATAATGATTTAATCAAATAAAATTGATTTATTTAATGAATAGATGAATTATGATGAATTTAATTAAATAAGGGTTATTCAATTAAATGGTTAGTAAAGGAGATGATTTAGGCAGAATTGGTGTTAGTAAATCAAGATCCAATGTGCGAGACCAATCGGTATAATTTGTGTCTACATTTTGCTCCTCTTTGAAGCAATGTACTTGCTCTATTGGTTCAAAGAATAAAGTTGCCGAGATCAAAATTTAAAAAATTCCAATTTTTTCGGATGTCCCACTACTACCCCAACAAAAGAATTATGCTAATATACTGCCCCCTCGTGAGATTGGACGAAAATTTGGATTTTTGGGTGATTTCTCAAAAAAAGAGGAAAAACTGCTCGACGGGTCCAAAAAGGCTCTAGGATGCTAAAAACATGGAAAAAAGTGAGAAAAAAACCTAAAACGAGTTTTGGTTGGGAAAAAACGGGGTTGGGGACACAAAATCTTAGGTTGATGGCTAAAACGGGGTAAGAAAAACCCTAATTTTCATGCTTAAATAGCCCCCGAGGGGTCACTTTCAATTCATTTTCACATTCAAGCTTTGAGATTTTTAGCATTTTGAGCTCTAACCGTCATGTAGAATGGTACAAAGAGTGCTCCCCAACATATTTATGAGTGAGTTCGAGTCTACTAGAGACCTCCAGGTGTAGGACCACCGGTACGTGACCCTAACCTAACTTGCAATTTTGATTTTTGTGCACATTTATTACGTTTTGAAAGTCAAACTTGTCCATTGTTGCTATATAGTGACGCTAAAAGGGTTAAATCGATGAAACTAAGCTTCAAAGAGTGCCACTATTGCGACTTGTGACGTCACGTTGCAGTTTGGGTTTCAGGGTACAAACTCCAAAGGCCAATGCCATTATAAATGGTGGCACGATGCTTTAGTTAAATTTTTAGGGTTTCTGGTCAAACAAGTCCATGCATCAAACAACAACGTCACGACTTGGTTTGCAGTTTTGGGGGATCCTAGCATCACTGTTTGGAGCTTTCAAACAATGACACCTTTGTGAATAGTGATGCCTTTGTTGTTTTAGTGTCGAAAACCTTGAACGGGGTCCAGTCTTTTTAGGAAACTTAACGCTATGGCTTTATGGGTGCAGGAGGAAAAAGAGCCTATGCATTCATGTGAGCATCGACCCTCGATGCTTAGAAAATTGAACGGACTACATGAGTTGCTACAGGAGGACCTTGGCGTGATTGATCTATGGTATGTTGCTTATGCACCTACCATTAGGACCCTTTTGGCGATGATGACCGCATTAGTTGAGCGATGCCATAGTGAGACATCATCATTTCATCTACCCACAGGCAAGGCGACCATCACATTGGAGGATGTCTAGCAGATTTTTTGATTTCCCATTCATGGTGAGCGAGTGATATATGACATGGATGCCAACATGGATGCATGCTATGAGATCATGGGGACATATGAGATTATTTATACCAAGGGTTAGATTGATCTCGAGTACTACAGAGGTCGGGTGTCGACTTTTTAACTGATTGTGGCCGCCATCATATTAGGAATTATAGCTCCAGATCAGGGGGCTGATATTTTAGTCCAGGATGGGTCTAGCTTGGGAGCAGATGTTGTTCAGGAGGTGTTTTTTTTCTTGGGGACCAGTGATACTGGCCTCATTATACCATGATTTACACGAGTTTGCGTATTGTGACAGTAGAGTGATTGGTGCCAGGGTCACACTTTTACACATCTGGGCTTGGGAGCACATAGCCATGCTCCGTCTGTGAGTTATAGTGGTCGACATCGAGCTTAATGACCCAATAGTTTGGAGGTATAGGGACAGCCTCACATTTACACACATAGGACAACCTAGCCTACCCCTCTGGCAGATGGTCTTGGATGAGATGACAACATTTACCTGGAGAACTTGGCTACAAATGCTAGCTTGGTACGATGATGCACATCAATTGTTTTATTCCAGATAGGATTGGCTTATGCAGGGACGTGAGTATACAATGATCGAGCACTACCTTCCAGATAGGGTAGTGAGACAGTTTGGGGATGTCTAGGATAGGCCGAATGATCAGTATGTGGCCATTTTTGTGAGGACTACCAGAGAGACCACATGGGGTCAAAAGATCTCAACATCAAATGCAGTGGATTCTTTCAGACAACTAGTAGCTAGGCCATGGGCCTACGATCAGGGACAGGTAGATCCAGACACTACACATGCCTATGATGATCAGTTTAGGCCTCTAGTTCACTTGACAGTTCTAGGGACAGTTCTAGTTCCATGATGGAAGCGTCGAGGAAGGACGACCAGGAGGGGAAAGGTCCCAACAGGAGGAGGAGGGACACCTCCACACTAGCCCAAACAACATTAGGATCAGAGGGGACCGAGAGACCAGCAGAGGGATGCTCCCAGAGATCAGCAGTCGCCTCAGAGGGACTAGTAGCCACTGCAAAGGGATCAACCGCCACCATCACCTCTGCCACCTCAGCTTGATCAGAGAGATGCCCTAATACAGTAGCTGTAGGGGTAGATACAAGGGCTCTAGGCTTAGGTACAGACGTTGACAGTAGAGAGGGATTAGGCCAAGCAACAGGTCCAGGCCCTCACTATCGAGCGGGACCACAAGAGACAACAGTGACATACGACAGAGTTGCAGCTGGCATAGGAGGTTGGTAGGCATCAACAGTTAGAGAGCATGGAAGCAACGTCTCAAGGTAGGATAGTCCCCACATGGATGTACCACAAGGCAGTGCAGGAGGCTAAGTACTATAGGGTCCATTATCAACAAAAGGCCCTCTAGCCGCCCAAAAGTCGATTCTTTCAACAGACAAGGCATAGGCAGACAAATAGGAGGTCAGGAGGCGTGCAGGTGGAGGGGAGTAGCACCCGGCTAGCTCATTACATTTTTTATCACTGATACTGATTTTGAGATCCACGAAGCCTTACTTTTTGATAGCCCTGTGGGCATTTGTACTTTGATTGATACACATACATATTTGATCTTGATTTTGTACCATGACAGTTACATTATTTTGATATATATGATATGATCGATTCATTATGAGATGTGTCCTATTTTATTTATGCATTATGGATGGATGTATATGCGATGTTCTATATGTGATGTGACTCTAAATTATGTGATGCAATGTATGATTATGTAGATGCTTATGGATGGATGGATGCATTTATTTTTTAGTATCTTTTCTATGCAATTTTTCATGATGATGTATGGATGATATGGATGCAAATGTTATGATATGCAAATGATTTTACAATGCTTAGACTAACAGATCTATATTATGCCCCTAATGGATGATGATGTATGTTTTGTTCATGGGATGTATGAGATGTTATGACATATTCCTTTCTTGTTTTAGTATCTTTTTCATGTATGATATGATGATGCGTATATTGATGATATAATGATGCTTTTATGATGATATGATGATTCTTTTATGATTATGCAATGGATGCAAATGTATGGTTTATGAGATGCTTAGAATAATCAATCTATATTATGCAATGATGAAATGCAATGCATTTGAGATGATCAGTGTTTCCTATTATGATATGATATGGATGATATGCAACATGTTGATGGTTTGTGGGTGCAAGATGGATGCATTGGTGATGTTTTTGATTAACTATCATGGTACCATGTTAGCACAAAGAGAAGAAAGAAGAAATGAGATGGAGACAAGAGGATCCAACAAGTCCATGATCTATGAGACTTTATTAGAGATGATAATAATGATGATGATGATTTTCTTATCAAGAATTAGGATTGTAAAAGGTCTACTTACCTTATGTTTGATAACACACATAGGCATGATGCATTTAGGTATAAAGAACCAAGATGGTGTTGCACCTAGTGTGATGGACTTTGACTCAACAATCATATAGGAGTACTATTCACACCTGACATACGAAACTTCATTCCAAAATGTAGCTCAAATATTTCAAACATCTTGGACCAAAACATGGAAAGGAAATACTTCCTATGTGGTCAACAAGACACCTAAAACACCCTCCCTATGCCCAAACAAAGCACACACATGACCAAAGTTATATTACAAGATCATCCAACAAGTAGAAAAGATAAAAAGATAATGATTGTTGCCCCATTCCTTTCTCTCTAAATCCCTTCATTTGGGACATCATCAAGAGGTCCTCGAAATGAGCATAATAAGATAAATCAACAAGAAAAAGATTGAGTAAACAAATAAGCTAATGTTCTTCATACCACTAGCCAAGACTAAACTATGGTATGCCTGATCTTACGTCAATTGTGGGCTGGGATGCATCCAGGGACATGATGTTATCAAACGATTTGGGATTAAATTGATGATGAGCTATTAGGTATCAAAGAGCTGGACTAACTCGGGTCACTTAACGCATCTAGACTTGGAGATCCTTGATGCCTTTGAGCTCTCACTTTTAACCCCGCCTAGACTTGTTTCTAATCGCTTACACCAAAGGTTGAGGGTGATGATGTAGATTTGACAGAGTGATGTTTATTTCGGTGAAAGCAAGATGGGATGGATGTATTTTTTCAAATTTTGATGTTTTTGATGTTTTGAAATAATTGAGGTTTCGGCATTTTCAAGATCTTTGCAAATGTTTCCTTTGATTTTCTCAAATCTCCTTTGAATGCTTTGTGTTTCAGATTTTGACCAAGAGACTAACCTAAAAGATCTATCCTAGGGCCTCAGTGGGCCTGGACAAAAGATTAGTCTTTACCATTTTATTATTGCAAAGACCATGTAGGTTCACTAACACAAACTCCTGCTTATTGATGATATGAACACATTGGATTGTTAGTTTATTATGGAAGACTCCTAAAGGACTGACCTAAGTGTCTTGGGGGATGATCAAAGATCAACCTTGCCTACGTTTAGAGCTCAGAGACCCATAGTTCGACCAGACAACTCTATTTTTTGACTTTTTAAATAAATTTTTGACCTGTTTTGGATTTTGATATGTTTTGAATGTTTTTGGATTTTTGCATGATTTCTAAATGGTTTTGGATTTTTTGATGTTTTTTGGATTTTTTGATTTTGGGAAGACTTCAAGAATATACATGAATCTGATCTAATGAGAACATTCCCCTAGCGTGATGCAATAGACTACTCCAATATAGGAAGGACAAATTGACCTTAAGAATGGGCTGAGTAGTACTAGGAGGGATCATGATATGAACACAAGATCAAGCTATGATGTGGATGCAGATGGGTGATGAATGAAAGCATGATGGATGAATGATGGATGGATGATTCAGAACAAGCCACAGAGATCATGGTGGATGGAAAGTGCTTATTTACACAAGGTGCCTATTTGCTAGGTTTTCACCAAGGTAATTTCCCAAAGTGCCACCGAAGTGGTTTTCACTGGAGGACAATTTTTCTCTTTATTGTTTTCAATCCTTTTTCTAATTTTTTTGGATTTTTATATATATATTTTTTTGTAATTTTGGATTTACACCTTGCAAGATTAGGCATAAAACCTTTTGAGATGGGAGTTATTCATAGGCTCCTATAGAGGTTCTCCTTCGGGCGTTGATAGTTGATATGCCCCTAACTTGTAGCTTGCTATGATGATGAAGGGTCCCAACCAATTGGGTTCAAACTTGCCCTTGTTATCTGGATTTGGTACATTTTTCTGGTTCTCCTTCAGCACAAGCTCTCTAACTTGAAAGGTCTGACTCCTAATCTTCTTGTTGTAGCTTCTCTTGAGATAGTTTTGATAGACTTATAAATGGTTTAAGGCATCCATACACCACTCATCCAGTAGTTCCAGCTCGTTCAATCGTGATACCCAATATTCTTCATCTATAATGAGATTTTGTAATGATATTCTTAGGGATGGGAGCTTGATCTTAATAGGGAGGATGGCTTCTAATTCGTAGACTAGGGAGAAAGGGGTGGCACCTATGGGTGTGCAAATACTTGTTTGGTAGGCCCATAAGTCAGGATTTAGCTACAGGTGCCAGTCTCGACCAACGCCATTGAATGTCTTCTTTAGAATTTTCAAGATGGTTTTATTTGTAGCCTCTACTTGGTTGTTTCCTTGGGGGTAGTATGGAGTGGAAAAGCGATGTTGGATATTGAACTTTTGGCATAGGTCTCAAGCATCCTGGTTTTTGAAAGGTGTCCGTTATTTGAGATAATGTCTTGAGGGACATCGTAGTGGAAAATTAGGTAGTTCAGGATGAACTTGGATATTTTCTTTCATGTGATATAGGTCATGGGAATGGCTTCCACCCACTTCATGAATTACTCTATGGTGGTGATGATGAACTTATGTCCACTGGATGAGGTGGGGGTAATTTTACCAATGAGATCAAGCCCCCATTGTGAAAAGGGCCAAGGTGTTATGATTAGGTGGAGCTCCTAAGCTAGTGCATGGATGAGATCCCCATGCTACTGGCACTGTAAACACCTTCAGACATAGTCATGAGATTCTCTTTCCATTGTAGGCCAATAGTACCCAGTCCTCAACAATTTCTTAGTTAAGGTCATACCACTCGAATGTGACCCACAAATGCCATTGTGCACCTTGGTTAAAGTAGTCAAAGCTTCCTCAACATTTAGGCATCGTAAAAGGGTTCCTTCAATGCTCCTACGGTATAGGGTATCTCCTAGGATGACAAAATGGGATGAATTATTGAAAAATTCTCTTTTAAGGTTCAAGGTTATATCAGTGGGGAGAACTCCTATTCTCAAGTAGGTGTATATATCATGATACCATGGATCACTAGGACCAACGATTTCACACACAAATTTAGATTCTAGTACCTCGAATGATGGTACGAGAAGCTACTCTACAAGGAATTATTGCTTTGGGATGTTGCGTGGGATATCAAGTAGCGATCCAATTGTTGCCATAGCATCCGCTGCTCTGTTATTTTCTCTAGGTATCTACTCAAATGTAATATCAATGAAGAACTCTTTGAGGCTTTCCACCAGTTTCTTGTATGGGGTCAACTTGTCATCCTTTGTTTGATATTCGTCATTGACCTAGTTGATGATAAGCTACGAATCTCCATAGAATTTGAGTGCCATGATCTACCACTACACTGTAATTCTCAGCCCTATGACAAGAGCCTCATATTCTGCGATGTTATTTGTGCATGAAAATGACAACTTAGATGACTTAGGTATGCAATCCCCTTGTGGTGTGATGAGGAAGACTCTGACTCCTGACCCGTGCTATGTGTAGGATCCATCAAAGTACATTTTCCAATGATCTCCACACTTAAGTTAAAGATGGACTCATCGAGGAACTCTGATACAAGTGGATTCTCTGAATATATCGGTGCTTCTGCCAGCTAATATGCAATTGCTTGTCCTTTAATGGCCTTGTGTTCCACATACTCAATGTCGTGTTCTATCAGGATCATAACCCATTTAGTTGTTTGCCCTGTGAATGTTGCTTTAGAAAACAGATACTTGAGAGGGTATATCTTTGCAATGAGTTTTATCTAATGTGCTAGCATATAGTGTCTGAATTTATGTGTTGCGAACATGACTGCCAAGCAAGCTTTCTCAATGGATGTGTAATTTAGCTCGTGTCCCACCATGGTTTGGCTGATGTAATAAATATCTCTTTCTTTCTCATTTTCATCATGTTGTGCCAAGAGAGCGCCAAGAGCTGTTGCTGTTTCCGATATATACAGGATGAAGGGTTTGCATGGAATTGGTGGCATGAGAACTGGTGGTATGAGTAAGTACTCCTTGATTTTGTTGAACACCTGATCACATTTCTCATCCCATTTGTATGCTACCCCCTTGTGGAGTAGATGAGAATAT
Organism: Sequoia sempervirens; assembly: GCA_007258455.2. NCBI lineage: Eukaryota > Viridiplantae > Streptophyta > Pinopsida > Cupressales > Cupressaceae > Sequoia > Sequoia sempervirens. Next base: position 13,319 of record VDFB02327733.1, on the reverse strand, counting down.
GGGATATCCTTGTTTGCTAATTGCACTATGAATTAGCAGATGGACTGGAGTCTTCCCTATAAACCCCTTAACTGCTTCAATGTTCTTGGTGCCTCCATCTCGAGGATTGATTTGAATTTGGTGGGATCTATTTCAATTCCTCTCATAGACACGATATACCCGAAGAGCTTTCCTGACTGTACCCCGAAGACACACTTCTTTGGATTGAGTTTGACCTTATATTCTTCTAGCCTATCGAATATGGAGCCCAACGCCACTATGTGATCCCGACGTTTCTTTGATTTGGCCAATATGTCATCCACATAATCCTCCACAGTTTTTTGAATCATATCATGGAAGATTACTGTCATGGCCCTTTGATAGGTAGCTCCTGCATTTTTCAACCTAAATGGCATCATATTTCAGCAATATTTCCCCCATGGACAAGTGAAAGTTGTTTGTGTTGGTCATCCTTAGCTATCATGATGTAGTTGTAACTTGAGAATCCGTCCATTAGTGATAGCATTTCATGTCCTGTCATTATATCCACAATCATATCTATGTTTGGGAGAGGGAAATAATCCTTGGGACATGCTTTGTTCAAATATTTGAAGTCTGTGTAGATATAGATGCCCCCTATAGGCTTTGAAATAGGTACAAGATTTGAGACCCACTCTGGATAATCAATCGGCCTTATGAACCCAACATCTACGAGATTCTATAATTCCATCTTGACCAATAATGCTATCTGGGGATGCATCTTCCTTAGCTTTTGTCTCATTGGCTTTGCTTCAGGATACACAGCTAGGTGGTGAACCACAACTTCTGGATCATGCCCAGGCATGTTGGCATAGATCCTTGCAAAGTTTATCTTTCTTTCTTTTAGAAATGTAGCTAAGAGTTCTTATTCTTCTGTCAAGAGTGATTTTGCATAGAAGGTGATATGTGGTGTTTCTTCTATTCCCAGGTTGACTGGATTGCACTTCTCTACTAAGATTGCTGACTTCTCCTGATGAATAGCACTAAGGGGAAGATTGAATCCCTCATCCTCTGGTGCCTCTGAGAGGTTTTCACCATTGGATGTATCCTTTATTTTTACTATATTTGGGTTAAAGAGTGCCACAATGTGGTTTTCACTCAAAGACCTAAAGATTATTCTCAAATTTTCACTTTTACGACTAAGGGATTCAATCGTTTCCCCATAATAGGCATGTGTGTCCAACAAAATGTCGAACCCAGCTTTGTGATCTCCATATGGTACTGTATCTCGCAATCCCATGAATTTCGAGAGCGCCTCATCATTTTCAAATGTGTCCAAAATTGGTGGTCCTCGTTGGTCGTAATCGATGAGTTGGGGATAGACTAAGTTTAGCTCATGGGTGTGGTTGTTTGACTCAAAAGAAAAGGTACTAATCATGAGAAGGGAGGAATCCTCAAATAGCATGGGTAAATTAGTTATAGGATCCTCATCACTGCATACATCGGTTATGTCAAAGGTAAAGTTATCTATGACTCGACTTGTGGATACTGGTAACTGAAGAGCGGATGCTCATAACTGAGGGGGAGTTTTGACCTTTTTAATTGGGGCACCTTTGCCAAGTATGGTTACCTTCGGAAGGGTACATCTGAGGCCAAGAATTCTTATACGCTTCTCATGAATGAGCGATACTAGAAGACCATAGTCATTCTGTCCAAGTTTCTTGTTTCTGTTATAGCCCATACCAAGCATCATTTGTAGTCCTTTGCTACTATCATCCATGGGAAGAGCAGGCATGGGCCTTTCATCTTGGTACAAAAATCTTGATATATTTTTTTCATCTACCACTTCTTGACTTAGGTCTCCCTAACATCTAAATTTGGAGGGGTCTGCTTTGAAGGTTTGGGATGGTCTTTCAATCGGTTGAGGTTGCCCATGAGACCTAGGAGATTGAGGTAACTCTCCTATTATGAAAGCAATTTTCTTCATTTTGTAATCCCCACACCCATTGTCTTGGATAATGACTTTGATTTCAGAGATGTCAGGAATGGCGGGTGTCTTTTTCTCATAAGTGGAGGCCAAGGTAGTTGGGTCTACATATGGAGTTGTAGGGCCTTCATCATTCTTTGGGACTTGAGGGATTTTATAGTACTTTGCTTCGAGGTTCTTGCAATAGTAAAATGGCTTAGGATCACCATGGACCGTGACCTCTTGGTTTTGATAGGGAAATTTCACACATTGATGGAAAGTAGATGTAACTGCTTGCATCCATGGATCCATGGATGCCCCAGGAGAATATTATAAGGTAAATCAAGGTCAAGGACCTGGCATGTCATTTCCATGATGGCTGGCCCTACTTGAATAGGGAGTTGAATAATGCCTTGAGACACTCTTTCCTGATCATCATATGCTCTGATTGTGATACCCTTACCTTTTTCAATGGAGTCCTCAGAGAATCCCAGATTCTTTATTAGCTTGAGTGAACAGATATTTAGACCTGCACCCCCATCCACCAAGACCCTCTTGAATTTGTTTTTTATGGACTAGGACTTCGAGATGGAGTGTACAATTGTGAGATGGTTGGGTGGGAAAGTCCTAATCAGAAAATGTTAGGAGATTTGGGGTGGTGATGTGTCTGGCCATAGCTTAGAACTGGTTAGCATCAAGATCCGTGAAGACGGTGGATGAAGCCAATGCTTCCTCTAGGATTTTCCTATGTGCGGAAAAAATATTTAGTAACTCCATGATGGAGATCTAAGTGGGGTTATTTTTAGTTGGTCAAAGACATTGTACCCATTGGGAATAGATTTTGGATTTGAGGTGGATTCCTTAGGTGGTTGTGATGATCCAACAATGGTAACTTTTTTGCCACATGTAGTGACTCCATAATTAGCTTTGGCTCCCTTGATGTTAACAACAGTGACCCATTCATCTAGGGATGCAACAACATGATCATACACATGGTTTACATTGTCATATTTTGTCTTTCCATGGTTGTTCCCTTTGTTATGATCCGACATTAGATTCATGTATATTTTAAGGTCTTGATTTCCTGCAGGTTGTTCAATGTTTATGACTTTGTCATCGATAAGGTCTTGGATTATATTTTTTAGCCTCATGCAACTGGTCGTTGTGTGTCCCTTGATTTTATGAAAATCACAAAGGTGATTTTCATTGTACCATGGCAGTTTCACTTAGGGTTCTTTGTAATTCTCATAGACAGGTATTTTGATGAGATTCTCATTTACCAACTTCTTCATGACATATTCGATTGATTCCCCAAGGGTTGTGTATTTTCTCTTGCAGGGATATTTGTTCTGCAGGGGTGGTCCCCCTTGATTATTCAGATTGTTGACTTGATTATTGGGTGGTTGTTGTGATACCACGTTATCTTGTGTGTTGTTTTGATTATTTCCTTGCGGTTGTTGGTATGATTGGGTGTTTTATTTTGGAGCACTGATTATGACCTTGGCATCAACCACACCATCATTAGTGACATTTTTTTTCACCCATGTGCGAGGTTTTTCATTATAACTGGTTGATGGGCGGTTGTCTTGATACTCTTGATATGTGGGTGTCCCCCCTTGTGCAATAAGGGCTCTTTCGATGTTGAGCGCCTTGGGGATCAACTGGTCGTATGTGGTGATGCATTGCATGTTTAGATGGAAATACAAGGTTTTCTTGAGATTGGCAATGATGGTACAAATTTTTTGTTCCTCTGGCATGGTCCACTTGCTCCTGTTGGCCTTGGATCGCCATCATTGCAAGAAGGATGTGAATGTTTCCCCCTTAGCTTGTTTGAGCACAGATAGTTCCTCTAGACTCACATCCATGTCAATGTTGAATGCGTAGTTTTTTATGAATGCATCTATGATTTCTTGGAACTTTTTGATTCCAAGAGGAAGGAGAGAGAACCATTCCATTACTAGTCCTGCCAAACTTCAAGGAAATATTCGCATTAGATATGTGTTGTCGTATGTGACTTCCATGCAATATACCTGGAATTCTCTGATTTGATCTTTAGGGTTTCTTGTCCCACAATATTTGTCAAATTTAAGGATTTCAAACCCTTTTGGGAATGGTACCATCGCAAGGCTCCTGTAGAATGGATAGGGGCACAAATTGCTTGGTGTTTTTGTTGTTTTCCCAAATTGGAGGTCTAGTACCTATTGCGAAAGCAATTTGATTTGTGTCATCACATCGTTTTGTGGATCAGGAGGTGGGGTGAATATGTTTCACAGTGGTTTGATTGTTTGAGTGATAGGTGGGGTGTTTTGGGTGTTTCTGGGAGGTGGTTGCAAACTTTGTTGTGTGCTCAAGGCTTGTTGATATGCCTAAAATTGTTGGTTGGTCTTGTTGCTGTTGTGCCAACAATGCTTGTTGTTGGTCTTGTTGTTGTTGTGCCAACAATGCTTGTTATTGGGCTAGAAGCTAAGTTGCTTCTTGTTGCACTCGGTATTGTTGCAGGGCTTGCTGATAGGCTTGCTATAAAGTTTCTTGTTGTTATGCTTGGTATTGTGCTTACGCTTGAGCTTGCTGGGCTGGATATTAGGCTTGTGCTTGTGCTTGAGCTTGTTGGGTAGCTTGTGTAGCCTAGGCAACCTATGCAGCTTGTGTAGCTTGAGCTACTTGCATAGCTTGGGAAGCTTGGGTGGCTTGTTGTTGTTGCAACAAAGCTTGAGATTGGGCAGCCTGTTGTGCTTGTTGTGCGGCTTGTTGTGCATGTGCTTGTTGAGTAGCTTGTTGTGCAACTTGTGTGTTTTGAGCTTGGAACTACTAAAGTGCCTTTTGACAGGCTTGTTGAGTTGCTTCCAATGTGATGCTATATTGGTTTTCCATTTTTGGTTTTGGTGGTGGTGGTGGAGGATTCAAAATTGTGTGAGATGTTGTGATGAGAGGTGTTGTTGGATTGATTTTTGTGGTTGATATGGTAGGTCCTTGGGAGACCACATTTTGGGGTATCGTAGATGATGTGTTGATTTCTTGTATTGTTTGGATTGTTGCCACCTATTGTTACGATATCAATGGAATGATCGGAGGATTTAGTATGATGGTTTGATTTATGACTGGGGGATTGTTTTTATTTTGTTGATTGAGGTTTGGTAAAGGGGGTTTCCCTAAACTGAGGAGTGGTGTGGATGTTAGTGGTAGAGGTGGAAATGGTGGGAATATGGGTGGTGTGTTCCCTTGAGGAAGTGATGATGATGAGGGGTCAAAAATTCCCCCTTGTCCAAATAATCCATCCTCTCCTTGTGAAGTCATGGGGAGAGAGACTTGTGTGTTAAGAGGATATTTCGGTGTTGCGTGAAAAGAAAATGGGTCGTTGGGGTCATGAAAGACAAGCAAAATGTATGGGTGTTTTGGATTTTGAGGAACAGATTGACCCAAGATGGTGTTTGCATCCAAGTCTTGGTTGTTTACAAGGGGGTGTGTTTGAAGAGCATGAAGTAATGAGCTCCCCTTGTTGATAATTGGTTGAGTTGGAGCAATGGATGATGTGGTTTGCAGGATGGTTTGAGTGATGATTTGAAAGGAGGGTGTGAATGAGACTAGTGGCATAATCCCAAGAGGTTTCTCCACAATAGTGCTTACATCAAAATCAGAAGGGAGTTTAGCCCCTTCTTTTGCCAATTCTAGCATGTATTGTGAGGGATTAAGTTTCATCATGGCATTGAAAAGTTTTTGAGTCTAGGGATTTTGGACCATTTCTATGATTTCATCTTGAGTCATCCCTAGGACATTGTTGGTGATGTCCTCCACTTGGCCACCTTCTTCTTGAGGATTTTGTGGGAGTGGAGGAAGATTGAGTGTGGGATTGCTAGACCCAATGGGATTGATTTCGGGTGTGGTTTGAATCAAGTCAGTTGAAGTGGATGTTTCTTTTTTCATTTCCATGTTCTTCTTATGTTGAGATCTAGTTTGGACCATAAAATAAGGATCAATTTTCAGGAATGTGGGAGGTGAACCTTTAACTCCTTGCATTGATCTAAACTTTAGGTACAAAAATAAATTCTAAGATATTAAGGATCAAAGGATGGTGATGAGGTAATGAAAGATGGGTGATTGTGAATGATTGAACTCTTAGGAACCTTGAAGGAGATACTAGACTTTAAGACTTTTGGATTTTCTTATGTTGGATTTGATTTTGGATCTTGTCTTTGATTTGATTTTGATTTGATTTTGGTTTTGATAATGAACTCATAAACTCCAAGAGGTTGGATGTTGTCCTAGAGTAAACTTTTCCACAAAGTGATAATTTAACTAAGTGTATAAAGAAGGATGCATCTACACACACTTAGCCAAATAGGATGATTTTGATTTGATTTCAAGAGGATTTACCCAAATTCTAGTATGAAGGATTTTTTCAAGATTTCCAAGAGTTGTTTGTGAGATGGATTTTGATTGATGTTTTGAGGGATGGATGAGAGTGTTGATTTTGATCCTAAGAGACTTAGAGAGACTTTTGTTCACTAGACCTAGGTGTTGAAGAACATGCTATGCTTCCTATGTGAGATACTTAAACCTTTGAAAAAGTCTTGGATTTTGACAATAGTAAAATGAATACAAATTGGGATTGTTCTTTGATGCACGTTTGTAAAAGTTGAAGACCAATCTATCTCTAAATTCATAAAGCATAGACAAATGTTTCTTGAGAGCTCTTGGACTAAAAATTTTAGACTTTGGTTTTCGGATTTTGATCTTTCAGGAAATCATTTGAAAGAGCACATGTGTGGGGTTCAATTGTTTCTTATCTTTGCTTAATGAGTTCCTTTTATCACAAACACTTTCTTGCCTTAGCTTTTCAAACTAAATGTCTAATGTCCCAATTTATTTTCATCCCACAAGGTCCATTATGTGGAAATCAAGGAAATCAAGGCAATAGTTCCCTAATGTTGACTTTAGTGAGAGAAAACTAAGATATAAATTCAAATGCTTAGAAGCTTCTAATGATAGAATCCTTAGGGCAAGCAATAGCACTTGGATTTCTTCAAAGGTATTTGCTTCCTCTAAAGGGTTTGAAATTTTACGATCATGGTTGAATGTTTTTTTTCCAATGTTTTAGATCCAAGCAAAGTGTTTTGATTCCAAAATGATGCACAACCCTAGGATAGAAAGAGACAATATTTGTTGAATTGCCACTTGGATAAATCCAGCTACGCCTATTCTTGGCGGATGATTAGAAGCTTGACCACATGGGCTCCCCTCCATGAAACTCACTTCTATGGGTTAGCCAAGCTTTATTTCTCATGAATCTCCCATGATGAAATTTTCATCTCTACCAAAAACCACAAAAATGTGGGACAGCTTCAGAACGACCGTTCTTGCACCAACAAATAGTAAGGATTTTGGCCTCTAAACAAATTGGTTCTTAGTTAGAGTGATTGGGGACATGGCACCTTGCAAGCATCTAGCAAGCCACTAAAGGCTTTAATCGATCCTACTATGGGCGCTTATAATTTTTAAGGTAGTACCTCATTCTAAAAGACACTTTACAACTAAGTCCCACATACCATGAGGACTTGACAGTTTAGTCTTATCCATTTGTATATAGGCTCGAGTGAAAAACCGGTTGGAGTTGCCTTCTAATTTTCCTTAGGTAGGCCCCTCTAAAGGTAAGAAAAAGTGATCAAGCACATCCATAGTTCGATCAATCTTTGTTTGGATGAACAAAGAGAACACATACGATTTACTCAACTCACACTAGCAAGCTTTGTTCAATTTTAAGAGCCCAAATTGAAGTGTGGAGGCAATATTTTATATAACTTAATATCACCAAAAGACTTGATTCTCAAGACCACCGTGAAGCATGAGAGAAGTGCATATGCATTTTAAATGATATTACTTTGTAAAAGAGATTACAAAACATGAAAAACACATGTTCATTTTAAGTTGAAAAGCAATAATGGATTCTTTTTAAGCACCAAGATGAAGTGTGAAGTTTGCTTGTTCAATTTTTTAGATCTAAAACCAACTCTAGTAAGTTCCTAAAGTTCGTTTTAATCCCTTTGATTGTGTTTTTTAAGCCCAAATGAAATTTATTTTGAGTCCTAAAAACTTGAAGAGAACAAAGCCTTAAAAATGGGATTATAATTGCTCCCCAAAGTGTTTAAAAACACTTGATACAATCATATGATAATGCCATAACAAGTCTTGTCTTCATTTCCTCCTTTCCCTCTCGATCACTTCAACCTACAAAAACTAGTTAAACTATAGAAACATAGCCACAAACAAGTTAGAAGGAAAAGGTGATAAAAATAAAAAAGCACATGTTGAATTAAAACTAAAAATTTAACTTTTACCCCACCCGAGTTGCGCAATCTGCAAAATCATCACAGTTTGAAGAGGTCCAATGATGCTCTGGTGAAACCAACCTCGCTCTATGGAGAAACAGAGACTGTGATTGCATCACTATTTCACCCAGCGACACACTTTAGAGTTTGGTTGATCAGGCCTAAATGAGAATGACAGAAGCATCACAGTTTGGAATGCAGAAAACATCGCTAAATAGAGACCATGGACTGATAGTGGTGCTATTTGGATTTTCCAGCATCATTATTTCCTGTAGACACACAAAAATTTGAAAAATAGTGGAATTTTGGTAAAAAATGTGTTAATTTCTCAAGATTCGCCCTCATTCTAGTGCCAAAATGTGAATGGTAGTTCTAGATATGCACAAAAATGAACAAACAACACAATGTTAGTCCATTATAAAAATCTAAACTAGCATTACCCATGAGATTAATTTGAAGCATAATGAACAAGAAGTAAAGTAAATAAATCAAGTAAAATAAATCTAAATCTTGTTCCAATACTCAAACCCTCAATCCCATGGGGGAATTGGTTCTATTTTGATGTGGAAAATAGCCCTTTCCCAATTCCTTGCAAGCTTTGGTGATGATCAATGGTCCTCCTTGATAAAATTTGCAATAACCTAGATATGGTGATGAAAAACTATGAAAACTTGGATGATAGTGGATGAACTTTGCTCCAGATTTGTAGATAGTGATCTTGCCTAAAGTTGTGGATCACTATGGATTCAAATGAGCATAATGATCTTACGTGGATTGTGGATGCCAAATCAAATAGAGGAGGCCTCTATTTATAATGGAGAAGGATGGAGAAATGAGAAATGGGGAGAATGTAGGATTAAACTTGACCCAATGGCATTGTGTCACTTGTCAACATGCTATTGAAGAGAGGTGGAACACATTTTGATCAATGTGCATGATAAATGCAATTAGGTGGAAATTTGAAATTTGAAAGTTGGCTTGTGGAGGAAGATGTGGAAGATGAGTTAATGCCACTTGGCTCAAGAAAAGGGACTTGTAAGAGATATAAATGCCATGTTGGAGGACAAGACCTTTTGGGAGGAAGATTTCAAAATGAGGGAATATTTCAACTTGATGCCCTTTTGAATGAAAATAGAAGAATTTATAAATCAATTAAACTGATTTACTTGTGCAAGTTGCAAAATCTAGAGGATTTGATGGATTAGTGTTAGAGTTAATTAGGATTTGATTAACTTAGATGGAAATTAGCTGATTTGACACTTTGACTTAGATTGTTAGATTTATTTAAATCAAAATGAGAGGAATATGAATATTAGATTTAATTATTTAATAAAGTTTGATTTATTTAATTAAAAGTGGATGATGTTATATTTAAATCAAATAAAGGTTAGTTTATTTAATTTAAAGGAGATGAAATATGATTTAATCAAATAAAGTGATCTATTTAATTAAAAGCGAAACATTATGATTAATCAAATAAAATGATCTATTTAATTAATAGAGGATAATAATTTAATCAAATAAAATTGATTTATTTAATTAACATATAAGTTATGATGAATTTAATTAAATAAGGGTTATTCAATTAAATGGTTAGTAAAGGAGATGATTTAGGCAGAATTGGTGTTAGTAAATCAGGATCCAGTGTGTGAGACCAATCAGTATAATTTACGTGTCTACAGTTTATATATATTCCATATTAAGGAATGGGTGTTTATAATAAAGATAGAGCTTATATAGAGGTTGTTTTATTTAAGTTGGGTCATAAAACTACTTTGTTTTACTTAGTAGAAGTATTTTAGTTAACATAAGTGTTATAGATTATTCATGTGGTTAAGGTTACTCCATGGTGTAAGGGGATAGCCTATGCATAGGTTATGAATGGTCAATACAAATCGGGCTAGGAAGGTGGGTGAGCGTGTGACATTCATTCTGGATTAGGCGTGATGAATACTTTGACCAAAGTAGTGTATGTTTCCACTGTTTACACTGTCAATTCATTGTGATATGAGCTTACGTTCTAGGTGTTAGTGATCCAAATATGCACCCTGATGCCAAGCTATGAATGAACTTAGCAGGTTTGGATGTAACATGGGACTAATTTTAGGTTGTGCGTGTCCTATCTGAAAGTAGACCTCCAGATTATGAGTTGGATTCCCTTTTGATGGTGTCACCTAAACTATTCCTTGCTGGGAAAAGGGGAAAAAGAAGCATGAAAAGAAAAATAACCCCTATGGTGATGCACCTAATGATATTTCTTGGATCCATACAATTGCTTTCACACATAGTTTTATCAAAAGCTCAGCTTAACTTGACATAACCTAGACATTTAAATATATTAATGCATAAGTATTTTGTAAGGAGTCTTGGTTCATTTTCCACTTTGAAGGGAGAATCTTTCCACAACTAAAATAACTATTTGACCCATCACATAGCTTACAACCTTCATAAATATATGTTCATTCTACTTAAAGGTGCTAAAATGAGACAAGCATTGAAGGAGTTATCAAAACTCATAATAACATTCATCAATCACCACACTGCACTCAATAGAGTAGCTTCTAAGAAGGTAAAAAGATTGAAATTCATTAATGAAATGGTGTCACATACTATTATGCATGTTTGATATGGAGTCACAATGCAGTCCTCTACCATGAAAAAGGCTCTAAAAAGCTACAATGCCCTGCAGAAAGAAAGAAATAACTCCTTAAATACTTAAGTTTGAAGATACTTAAGCAACTTGAAACAACTACCCACACAAGTCCTTCCAGAAACCCTAGGTCGGATGAAGCACAAAAGCCAAAATGGAAGCTTCCAAAATCACTCCAAAAGTTCTCCAAATGCATAAAAGTAAAGCTAAGTCCAAGGTCACACTGAAGGTGTGACAAAACAACCTCCAAAACAGTCAAAACAAGCCTTCCACACTTTCTCCATGTTGACAATTCATCACCAAATCTGGCACATGCCGCCAAATTAGCCGAGTCACACTTTTGGTGTGCAAACATGTCTTCAACCACACTTCATGACTTCAACACATGTTTTTATATTTTGCATTAAAAATAACATTTAAACTCAAGTGATTTATAAATTCACTTAAGTTAAACGTTTTACATTTTTCATAATAAATGCAAAATAAAGGCCAAGATTTAGCTCCTTGCTTCAACCACCCTTTGGATTACATCAATATTTTGCATCAAAATAAAGTGATTTGCAAACCACTTAAATAATTTTTTACAATCTGAATAAATGCAAAATTAAATGATATATCTAAATGCTTGTAAAAACATTCAAGCAAAAATTAAAACTCCTCCAAATCCTTGACCTTTGATGAATTCTCATGGCCTCTACTTCTGCATTTCAAAGCCATAAGTGGCTTAGGACTATACTTGGTCAAAGCTCTGATTTTTCAAAGAAAAATAAAAGGCCCAAAAATTTGGCCTATATGAGCATAAGGGACTCCAAAATCCTTGGAAGGCATGTTTGTTTTAAATTTTTGGAGGACTTAGCAATTCAAAAGTTAATGAAGGAATCTAATGAATGTGTGGTTTTCAAAATGAAGCATAAGGAAAAAATGCCTAAGTCATGAGCTTAAAGACCCAACCATGCAACACATCAAAATGTGTTTGCATATTTTAAAAGATAAGGGAAAAATTCCTATCGACCTCCATAGGGTTTAGAAACCCTAAAACAAAACATGGGGAAAGATGCACAACACATCCATTCTTTCCATCGAGCTTTCTAGAAGCTCCACTCTGTCGCCATGGGATTTGATGAAGACATAGAAAACATGAGGTTTTGGCTGGTTCTTTTATGACTCCTTGATGAAATCCATAGGAAACAACAAAAAACTTTATTTTCACATCATTTTGAAGGCCATTTTATGCATTGAAGCCGTAGCTAAAAGCAATTTTTTGATCATTTTTGGTTGCTTTTCTCTTTTATGTGATTATTCCTCCTTCTCACAGCCACCATGAGATGATTTCTTGAGCTCGACTGAAAGATTTTTAAGTGACAAAAGCTTGCAAAAAAAAAGGAGAATGAGCAAAATATCTTAGATAAATTTCATTCAACCCATTCTTTCAAATTTTTGGCAAATAGAGCTCATACCCGAGCTTAATCCATAAGTGAAATGGCTAAAATGCTTTGTTCCTTCCTATGTTTCCATGGTTCTTTTCCTCCTGTGATAACCACACATTTTCTAGTAGAAAAATGGGGTTGGTCACTATTGTGAAAACGTATTTGGAGTTTTTTACATGTTTTTCACCTTCTATAGAATGCTCTCTATGAGATATCTCTCCCAATTCCTCTACATTGCAAATTCTAACACAAACCCCAAGTGGGTTTCCTGATTGTGCAAAGAAAACTAGTTTATAGGTCTCGGTTGTAGTGAAATATCTGTGTTTTGTAATCATTTTTTGCATTTGTTCATCTGGAAAAATAAACCCATTATTATTTCTTCTACCATCTCTGAATTTGAACATTTAAGACAACTTGCTTTGAGAAGAAAAAAATACCATTCTACAAAAAAATCAATGCCATTGCACAATACGAGTATAATTCAAAGGCTCTAAACATATTTTCCATTCCTTCATGAGAATTGCCTTTGCTCTGTGAATTTCATGAGCTTCTTGTAGAAAACCATTTTTTAAAGGAAACCCCTCTTTGCTGATAAAATCATGGAAGATTATAATATGAATGAGGTTTCATGAGAAGTGAAGGCTGAAGCAAGAGCTTCCCAACCAACTGTTCTATAGTAAAATGCTACCTTCTTACTTCATGCTTAACAAATTTTCATTCATTTTTTGTATTTGATGATTTGACTCTGTTGACATCTCATTTATAGACCCTTTCACATCAAAATTATTCTCAATGCCCCATTTTGGTTCTGCATCCCATTTTGGGCCTATATCCCAAGATTTGAAGCCAAAAAAATGAAGATCCTTTAGTTTTCTTAGAGACTTTCCAAATGCACATGGCAACCATGTTGTCTTTACCAACAGACATGAATGCACTGTAAAATGCCTAACTCCCTCATTGTAGGAAACAACAATGATGTCACCAAGATCAAAGCA